>JABFOX010001595.1:0-12691 GCA_022817665.1 Axea sp. ZL-2020
AAAGTCTAAACTTTTTATTAAATATGCGGATGTATTTTAAAAACGGCATCTTCTCTGTTAGCAAACTAAAAAAATCGTGGTTTACAAAATGCATCCATGTATTTAATTAGAAGTGTAGATTTGTAAGCTGAATAAATTTTCCTAGACTCACAAAATTCCACTGTACACAAATAATTGCAATATAATGGGTGATATGATTTGTATTTAAAAATACACTAACACTGTAAAAGTATCCGTGATACGAGATGTTAAGAGAAGGATAAACTGTTAATATTACGGAGTTATCAATGTTTAGAACCTTTAAAATTAATATTTATATTTTAATTTATGCATGCATTGTAACGGTCAGAGCAGCTTTCCAAAATACAGTAATTCTCTCCACTTATTACAATTTAATTGATGGTTCTTTTTGTTACTATATAAATATTTACTTATTCATAAAGGGATATTTTCATTTCCTTTTTACATGATGCCTTGCAAACTACGAAATATTTTCACGTATTATTAACAAATATTCACAACATATTGCGTTAACATCAACCTCGAGTGACAAAAGTTTATCGTCTTTTTTGTCATTTTATACCTAACGAATCTACTAATTAAAAATTACTAGATAAAAATCAACTCATTCCTCTGTTCTTTCCTTCTCACCAACACGATTTCATACCTTTAACAATGTAATACACAGTCCATTGATATTTTTACAAAGTTAGTGTTTTCTTAAATATAAATTATATTACACATTATATTGTCATTAATTGAATACAACAGAATTCTTTGAATGCAGGAAAATCTATTCTACTTATAAATCTATACTTCTAACCAAATATGTAAATGTAATAAATAATTACGATTTTTTGTCGTTTACTCAATAGATCCTTATAGTTTTTGTATTATTTGATATATTAACATATATATTTACCATATATTTGATAAATTTGCATAATTGAATTATTTTTGTGTGTGTGTGTGTGTGTGAAAACATGATATTTTCTTGATCAAAGTAAGATCTCATATTTCTCAAGTTATTAAATGTAATATTTCAATAACAATTATTTGAATTAAACTAACGCCGTGACTATAGACTCAGTGCAATATCTTAAGGTGATCAAAAAGCGAGAAATAAATTATATACTCACTTATATCTCAATCTTGGACATTTAATACACATAAATTTAATGTCAGTTAACGTTTCAAATCGTCATTTGATCCATTTTAAAAAATAATTATCCATTATAACTTATAAAATACTGGTTCTTCAATGCAAAAATTCTATAATTATCGATGTAATACAAATTTTTACAGATATTACAGTTCTCTAAAGTAGTGCAAATAAATCAAAGTTCATATTTTTATATTATGGCTACCAAATATCTGATTTGATTAAAAACATGGAATTCACAATTTAGATTTAGCCTAAAATAATGTAAATAAAAAAATAAATAAATACATAAATACTTTAACAAAATCGTAAACGGAGAGAAAATAACAACAAAGTATACTCAGCACACATGAAATACCCTTTTATAAATTAGCGTTGAATATACCACTGATAATTTAAACGCAAGGGGTGTGTTTAATTATAATCTCCGTTTTGATATTCATATGCGCTAAGAAATAACTCAGATTTAAATTTCGTTCCAAATTAATACATTAATTTCCAATTATTTGTATATATCTAATCAATAAAAGGAAATTCTTCATTTTGCATTAATTGAGAAAACGTAAAGAATAGTTATGAATCACATCAACACATTTTATAGATAAACCTACTTAATAATCAATGTCAACAATTGTCAACAAGACACTGTTATTCTTGTATATTACATTGTATTACGTAGTGTTTGTAACAAACAATGGTCAACAATCTAGTATTTTATGATCAAAGCTTTCCAACTTGTAAATAACCTCATCTAACTGAACGTTATCTGTTGTTATTGGTGTTTCAAAAATCGTCTGCTACTTGTAGAACGCGTTTGTGTTTGTATACCGTCCGTAGCTGTCACTTATTGTTAGTCATATTACTTCATTAGTGCTCCACAAAACGACTTAGTTGTGAATTCGAACAAATACAAGAAACAAGGCATGTTATTCTATACTCTAATAGGTAGTTATGTTATAACTTCAGTGATATTGTTCAAATACCCAACATTGTTACATAAAAAGAAAAAAATTAAATTTCGAGCTCGGCATATTAGTCATAGAGGAGGTGAGTTAGATTCTTTTGTTTTCATTTTTAAAATGGGTGACACATAAAATACACACTTTAATTTTTGTGTTGTAGGTGCTGGAGAAAATTACGAAAACACTATGATTGCTTTTAAGAGGTGTGTTATATATAATTCGTTATTTTTAATTTGGTACTTTGTTTAATAATTCCAAATGAGAATTAAATTTAGTATTTTATTAGAATTAAATTTTTTATATCCTGTATGTATTTGTATAATTTTTATTTTCATTTAACGTAAAGAAAAAGAACACAGACAATGCATTTTATTAATGAATAATGAAAAATGGGCTAAATGTAATAATTAAAATTTATTTAAATGTCATAAATAAATCATTCATCCGTGCAATGTTATTGAAATAATTGCATTTTAAAATAAATGACTGATCAAATATGATTCTACATTATTTTGTTGATTTACATACATTATAAAAGACAAAATAAAGACATTTATATGAATACTGTTTAATCATTTAACGTGACAAAACGATAATGAAAGTAATTATGCTACAGATGTTATTTTTAGAGATAACAAAATAATTAATGTTAATACTTAAAAAAACTTTTTAAAATAAAACTATAACTTTTATCTTCAAAATGTTTTATAATAGCATTGCTAAATATTAATGTTAATACTTGTTTTATGTACTAATTTTAAAAAATTATACAAATACTTTATTAAATTATTTGTTTAGAATTAAACGTTTAATTATTTGCAGAGCATTAGAAATTGGTACTGACATGTTGGAACTCGACTGCCATTTAACGAAAGATGGTGAAGTAGTAGTTTCCCATGACCAAAACCTTTTGAGAAGCACAGGAATTGATAAAAATATTAGTGATTTAAATTATAAAGACTTGCCACTTTTAAAAACGAGACTTCCTCTTGATTTCAACCCTGGTATTTTTACTTTTACACTGTTATAATGTTTTTTAAATATTATTTTTTTTTTTAATATTCCATATATTAAATTACAGGTGTAGAATTTGTAGGATCATCAAATGAGGAAGAACGAAAATTTGCTCTTTTAAAGGATGTATTTGAGACCTTTCCCGAAGTACCTATTAATCTTGATATAAAAATCAACAACGACTTACTCATTTCAAAAGTCTCAGAACTTATCAAATTTTATAATCGAGAAGAATATACTGTGTGGGGAAATTTCAGTGATGAAATCACTCAAAAATGTTATAAAGCTGTATGTAAAAATATTTTAATGGCACACTATTTTAGTTATAATATTTTGTAATATGCATGTTTTATTTTATATTTTTGGAATATTTAAATACTATACTAAATTTAGAGGAAAAAATTAAAGTAGTAAAAATATTTACCACAAAGGAAAAAAGATATAATAAAGAATTAACAAAAATGAATACATGCTTTTAATTATTAAAACATGTTTAATTATATCACATGACACTTTTCAGCGTTACAATATATTTTTTTAAACAAATAATTTGTATTTATTTCAGAATCCAAATGTGAATCTTCTATTTTCTATGAAGCGTGTAATGTTGTTAATATTTTTAATGTATACAGGACTGCTTCCATTTATGCCGCTCAAAGAAACACACTTAGAAATATTTTTACCATCTGTATATTTAAGGTAAGAATATACATATGTTTATTATTTACTAAGGAATATTTTATTATATATATTAGAAAATCTCATATTACATCTGTTTTTATAATTTATAATTAAAATATTATGTTTTTTTAATAACACACTTTTAATACAAGTCATTTAAACTTATCTTATTTTAAATAATTTTTAAATTATAAAATATTAATTGTCATTGCATCATTAACCTACATTTTATTTTCTTACTTTTTACTATTAGTAGAATAATCTATTATTCATATACACTTTAGAAATGTAGAGTTAATAATTTACTAATAAATAATTATTAACAATTAAAACATAATATTTAAAATTATGAACTTTTTATTAAATTGCACTTTATTATTCATTATTTAAATGTCAAAAAATTAATTACAGTACTGTTTAACAAATAACACGCAATATATCCAATGCTGCAAATTATTTTTTAAAAGTATACTAATTACCTGACTCTTTTCCAAAAATCCCATTCCAGGTCCATTGAAATATTATCTCCAAACATCCGCCTTGGTATACCAGAGAAATATATCCCTTTCATGTAATTATATATATTTTTAAATTTATAAACATTTTTATTACAAAAAAATTGACACTATTTATTAAAAGTAGCATTGTGAGTTTTATTTAATGTGTATTTAATTATTTCAGTAATTTTTCTTCTTTTTTTGAATCATTAAATCTAATATTTGATAAAAATGTTTATTGTAACTTTTACACATTTCATATTTAGTTAAAAGCAAATCCTAGCTTCCAAATATAATTTTTTGAAGAAAAAAAATTTTTTTATACGATTAACAATCACTCGATTATTAAACATTTTAGATTTGGTATACTTTCTTGCAAAAGGGTACTAAAAAAGTGTACTAAAAAAGTGTACTGAAAAAGTTTAGACCATCGCTCTATCGAAATTGTTTTAAAAGTAGGAATTCAGTATTGTCTATTTTGACAAATAAATTAAATATAAACAATAAGTAAATTAAAATATAATCAAATTGATACATACGCGTATGTATTATTATACATTAAGGCTCATATTTGATTTTAAAAAGAGTTTTAAGATCTGTATTAATAAATTTATAAATATGATTTTTTTAATACAGATTCATTTGAAGAATTTATAAGTATATTTATCCATTTACTTCTAGAAAAATTAAATATTGACTAATGTTGATGTATCGATTGCTAATTTAGTCGCTATGTTCATAAACAGCAAAGTTCAAGATTGGAAATTGTACAAGACAAATTTTGTAAAATTATCTATTCTAAATTATATCTCTTTATAGAAAACGACTATGTTAATGTGTCATCTTTAACGAAGATTTCAACTCTAGAATCAATGCAGTTTCAAAGTTCTTATTGAATTAACCAAGTGAAATACAACATATAGATCTAAACAATTCGAATTTATGTAATGTACAGAAATACATTTAAACCCATGTATTAAAATATGTATGATTATTTATAATTAAACATCTTATATTTCTTACTTGTTATACAGCATTTGATATATGATATATCATAGAATATAAGCAGGATGGGATTTTTATAGAATTAGATAACTTAAATAACTCAATTAACTAATAGCAAATTCTAATTTTGTCTTTATGCAAATATTTCATAAACAAAGTAATAATGAAAAATCACTTTATTTTCTTGTTTTACACGCAGGTGTCGAAAACAGAATTATAAGTTCCTTCCCATGGAAAAGTTTTTATTAAGCTCTATGAATGTATTACTGATGCGAACATGTTTATTTACCCATTTACAAGCTCGTGGAATGCATGTAAGTATTTAAAAACATCTACATAACTGATAAAAAAATATTTAAATACATTTAAGAAATATAATAATTTTCTGAACAAATAGGTCTACTTCTGGGTGCTAAACGATGAGGATGAATTCCAAAAAGCTTTCGACTTAGGTGCAACAGGCGTTATGACGGACTATCCATCACGGTTAATGGTATTCTTACGGAACCATAATATGGCTAAATAAGCGAAAACGAAATTTTCTACGCTTAAAACTTCATTTCCAATTTCTAAACGTAAATATTAAACGAATAAATTGTACATGTTTTGCTACAAGTCACATAACATTTTTTTGTAAATAATGCAAACGAAATAATTCGAGAGGAATGAATTTTTTAAAAGAAACCATTTTTAAAAGAAGATCAATTTAATAGCTTAATTGACGAATATGCAAGAAATGTGAATGTATCGACTCGAAGAACTTGATTTCAAACTATTCAGATTAACCACTGATCTTATTTTGTACAAAACATTACGAATACTTTTCTATAAATTCACGTTTCTATATATTCAATACCAATTATTAATTGTAGACTTGTGACGAGCCGAATCAAATTACACGAGCTTACGAGTTATTTCAAACTTTAATACAGCAATCATAAAGACTAAATGTGTGAGCTAAATCTGCTCGGTTACAAGTCTAATTAATTGATGATCATTAGCATTGTTTAAGAAGTTGAAGCACGTTTAAAATTAAAGAAAATTCGCGATTTTTAACCATATTGGTTAAAAGTGGTACAAATACAAAGTATTTTAATAAATTTATTCACAAACTGTTAAAATCATATAATTATTTTGAGGAGTTGTATAAATACCACCATATTGGTTCTTTTTTAATAATAGACTGAATAATTGCAAATCGCAGATTGAATGAATTAAAATGTTCACATTCACTCGCAAGAAATATTGCAATGTTATTTTATTATTAATGAAACAAATTAAATTATACAGTTTGTGTTTTATGAGTTAAATGAACGAAATATTTTCCTTAGAAATCTATAAATGAAAAATGTTTTTTATATTATTTTGTTTTGTGTTCCCTTTTGAAATTTGCTGTAATGATTTTCAAATGATGAAAATTATAAACAAAATATAGGGCTAAAAACAATAAGAGTTGCATAAAAAATGAATATACTGGACAATATAATGCATAATAAATATGAGTTACAGCTTGCATGATTGTACGACATTTGTTTGTATATTTATACCCTGACATAGATTTATAATTAAAGTCAGTGCCAAGTACTTTGTAATAGATTTTTTCATTGTAAAATTGAAATTGAATTAAACTATTTTAATTATGAAACTGCAAGAAAATCATTGTAACTTTATGGCGCCGTTTCTTTCTAATAAATAATTTTTGCAATATTTTCTTGCGACTCAAATACATGTATTGATGAATTATTTTGAAACGTTGCATATTACATTACGTAGATATATGTGTTGTATATCAGTGTATGTATATCATGCCAAATTTCTCATAATAATCTTTGCACATGATACAAAATGTGATTCTTTAATGTATATTCAGCACTTCATTAATCATATAATTACAGTGTTTTGTCATGTGATGTATGTTTTATGCGATTTTATCAATAACTTGAATTGACGCGTAATATAATTAAGTTCCAATTTTGTTTTTGGAAATCTTGGAAAAAGAAAATAAATGTTACAATTACTCATTAACAAACGTAAAATCAAAGTTAAAATGTTGCTTTTACATTCACCGAGAAAGCTCAGAAATTTAACGAAACAGTACAAATTCGGTTGTCTACATTAATTTATTTGTTCTTTGATTGTTTTAATTTAAAATAAAAAATTATTAGTTTTATAAATTGCACAATTAAATATTTTTAGTACAAATAAATGCACAACGTTATTTTTGTTTATTAATATCGCTTGCTTCGTTAACAAATCAAGTTCATTTAAAATTAAAAAGGTACAAAAGTAGAAAACTGCAACAACGTACTTTGTTAAACTGAAAATGGTCTATTTGTTGCTTTTTAAAGGAAATATAAAATAATTTTTACGTTTTTAAATACAATTAAAAATGTATTATTGTATTATAAAAGATATTTTTAATTAATTCTTTATTGCATTATTCACTGTGTTATAACCATAATTATTTTTCCAGTGCATAGCTATTTATATACCAAATATGGTGACCAAAGAAAATGAAATTGTGTTAATTTATTATACAACAAAGTTGATTGAAGCACTGATATTTATCAAATTAAGCTTGCATAAACATCAGTATTAAACATGTGTTTTGTTTATAAACTAGTCGTAACAAATGGACTGCGATTTTAAAAGTTTTGTATAGTGTCATAAAACGATGTTCGTTTAATTCAAGAGAAAAAGATTCCTAACACATAAGGCAGTCTTATCCTGTCCATTTTATTATATGTATTGAAGAGAATTATAAAAAAAGTTTCAGATTCAATAAAACGAAAATAAGTGAAAAACAATATTTTTTATGAGAAGACGAATGGATCGTTTAAAAATACATTTGATTTCTCATTCTAGACAAATTCTATCAAGTTATTTTTTATCCACAATTGAATCTAAACTTTTTTTATGTGAAAAATAATACTTATTGTTCATTTATTATTGAATGTTCAACTGCGTACCTTTTCTTCATACATGTAAAATTTAACATATGATGTAAAATAAGATTCGTACAAAAAGTATAATAATGAGTAAGGTAAAAATAATAAATGAAGATATTTTACTATGGTATAATTACAAATACATATGAGATAATTTGATATCTTTTTACATAGATATGTGGTGTTATCATAAAGCTGTAATATTACATTCACTACAGTGGCTGAAATTTTTATAAGATCAAGTGTGAGTCTCAATACATTTGTATTTATTAATTCCTTCGTTGTACATTAAATTTTGAATGGTTCGTAAATATTATAAGAATATTAATATTGGTGAAATTGTTGTTAGGTAAAATTACAATTCTGAAGGTATTAATGAATGCATTTGTAATCTTACAAATTTGTAACATAAAAGATATCTGAGAGGTGATAAAAATAAAAAAGTGACAAATTGTTAAAATGTTTATATCGGGTTAAGCTTAAATAAAATCGCTAGTGTTAAAAGATAAAGATGTATATTTAATTTAATGTATCTGATGTGGTGTATTTATATTATAATTGTGATAATGAAGATTTTTTATGAAATATCCATTATTGTGATGCTTACTTAGAGAAGAAGACACAAGTGTCTGAAATGTTACATTTTTTATATTTGATGAGTATAGCAAAATATAGTGTCGAAAATTTGTAACTGAAGTTTTGAACCGGTAACAATTGTTTAAATGTTAAAGTGTGGCACAGTCGACTTTATTGCAAAAGTACAGTTATTCTTAATGCAAAATTTAAAATATGATTGTTTTAATGGTAATAATCATTATTATCATTTTGGATTATAATTGAGACTTACACTTTAACAGATGCATAAACTACTTTGTTGCGTTAGTATTCACATTATCGTGTTAATTCAAACTGTTCAATAAATTGAAAAACATGTATTATGTTCATACAATTGTCAAGGATGAAAAATAAAATTCATAAAAATTGTTTGTATATATTGTGTATTTTAAAAATCAACCTTCACTTGGTCTTAAATGACAATTTATACAAAACATATTGTGGTATTAAAATTACAAATTTTTTAAATTTTACACTATGTATATAATATATGTATATATACATTAAAATTATAATACATTTAGAATGTTTGTTTACATGTTGAATTGTTGATTGTATTATCTTTTAGTAAATATTTTTACTGAATATTGTAAAATGAAAATATTGCTTATATTTATGTTTGAAGATAATGCATACGTTTTAAATTATACGGTAATGCTTTATAAATATACTTTTATAATTTATCCATGATAAACAAATCAAATAATAATTTGCATATTTTTTTTAACATATTTTTCTCAAACTAATTTTATATCATCTCAATAATTTAAATATTTATTAAAACAAATGTATCATTTATTATGGAATTACTGTATTAATAATTGCTTATATTTAAAATCTGTGTAAATTTAAAACTTACACATTATCTTGAAAAATTATTTATATGCATATAATATAATGTATTCGTTATGTCAAAAATAATTTGTTTTATATTTTTATATGAAATACGTATTGCAATGTATATAACATTTATAAATACATAATTCTGTATATTATATATACATAGTAAAAACCTCTATCTTTATATTAAAATTCATAAAAATGTCTTAAAAGTATATTTCTCTGAAATAAAAAAAAAATTACTATAAATACTTATAAAGTATTTCAGTTCCATTTTTAATGGTTTTGATATGATACTGTTTATACATATATTCTGCAAAATTAAATTCAGTTATATTTTTCAATTTTGTTTACTTTTAAATCAAACAAAATTAAAACATTTTGTTTAAATTACAACATATAGTCTAAATTCTTATATTACAGCGCAATTAAATTTAACATGAAAATTAGAACTGAAATGCATTAAAATGGATGTTTTGTCTCAATAACAAAATGACTTATTTTAACTCATTAAATTAAACAAAGTGATAATTTAATTGCTATCCATAATATCTGGTTGTTATTTTGACTTAATACATTAAATAATTTTTTTATTGTCAAAATAATTTCATGGAAATTTAATTAAAATTTATGTAAACTTTATATTATGTAATAGGCTTTTTATTTCTTTGTTCATTAAAAATTAAACTTAAATTTATTATATAATAAATTAATCCAATTAATAACAACATTTATCATAAAAAAAATTAATATTTTAATTTATTAGAAATATTTAAATCGTAGCTTTATAAGTTTTATTTAATTAAGATTTTTTTAATCGGCATTATTTTAATAATATATACTTTAATCAGTCAACATTATTGCTTTATCATATGCGTTATTGTTAACATTAAAACTGATCTTAAAAATTAAATTTTATTTGATTCATAGGATTCATTTGTTCTATTTAAATAGTTAATATAATAGTTATATATTAAAAGAAATTTCTTATTTCTAAAAGTTTTGTTTATTAAATTATACAAGTAATATTTATTAATAAAATTAATATAATAAATAACCATTCATATTAATACTGATCTTTAGATTTAATCTGAGAAATTAATTGTAAAATTAGAAACATTAAATTACACTTAAAACTTTTTTAATTGCATACTGTTAGTACATATTAACATCTGTTAAAGTATTATCAGATATGTTTTAATGACAAAAATACCTCTTATTTATTATTAATGATCTCTTAAAAGAAAAAGTAACAGAAATAAAAGATATTTTTTTGAATGGATCAAATTAGACCCAAAATGTCAATACAAATGTGATAATTTTATAATAATTTATAAATAAGATTAAAGGTATGTTATTTATCATTGACATATATTTAATGTAAATTACATACACTGAACAATTTAAGTTTCAATGAATAAAGTATTTAATTTCTTTTAAACAGATATTAATTTATATTTATGCAATATTTAAATTATATATATAATTATAATAATACAAAAAGGTCAGATACATGTATAGTCAATAACTTACTCAAAACAAAAAATTAAAAATGTAAAAAAAAATCTTATTTCAGAAGTAAAATGTGATTAGAACTTGTAACATATATAACAATTATTATAAATATTTTATTGAAAATAATTTTTCTAAATATATATTATAGCTATAATTAAATAACGAAGAACCATACAAAATTGTGAACTAAGAAAACATTATCATTTTTTTCTACAATTGTGAAAAAAAAATTCTTTTCTCTCAACATCTGGATCATTACCTAACTGATAGTATCGAAAAACTTTACCTTTACAATAACAGCAATTACTATTAGAAACGTGAGATTTATCGAAATGTTTTGATATACTTATATGGTCACCAAGAATGGTAACTTTACAATCTTCACAAAAAACATAAATGTCTGAAAATCTTTCATGTACCGCATCTGTTACAACTCTATCCAGTGGGTCTAATGATTTGCTAGCAGGTCTACTTTTGCTTGAATTTTCTTTACATGACTCAGTTTGGTGATTTGTAGAATGCTTTGTTGTTACTTCTTCAGACATTTTACCTTTAAATATTTCCTATCGAAAAGTAAATTTCATAAATACTACATTTTGCATATTTTATGGGAATGCACCAATTAGCAATATTAATTCGATAATTTTATTATTTAACAAGTATTTTTTATCAAAGAAACAGCTGCACTTTACATTATAAATATTAATTTTAAATTTATATATCAGATAGAATTTAAAGACTAAATGTGGACGTTAATTTTCATATTAAAATAAATAGTTTAATAAAATGCATATGAATAAATAAGTATAATTAAATATATGTTGATATTTTTAATGTAAAACTGCATATAATGATGTTGTACTTGTGAACAATTAGTCAAACATAATTTTGTTTCACTTTTAAACGAAATTTATTTTACTCACTTATGCACGATATATATCAATAAATAATGAAAATTATTTTATAACCACTTTTAGCACATAAAAGTTATATATATCCATAAGATAGAAACGTAAAACTTTTATTTCTAAAATATTAAGAAACGCTACAGGTGTCATAAACAAAAATACATTAATCTCCAAACAGCGAAGAAGCACAAACTATCTTTACTGTGCTTTACTGGTAATCTCAAAGTGAAACACAAATATACATGGAAACTAAAATTACTAGCCGTACTACATTAATAAAGGACAAGAATACATAACTATGAAAGTTGAAGAAAGATATATCTTTAGTAACAGTATTTTTAATGACGCAAAAATACATCGTGGACGGAATTGGCACGAAACCGAGAGGAATGGCGTTCTTTTGTGTTAACAAAGCAATGAACTTTCGAATTCGAAACGCTATAAAAAAAAAAACAAAAAAAAACAGTATTTTTAGCAAATAGAAATACACGGAATAAGGCTATGTATCACGGATGCTTCCACGGAATTAGTGTCTTCTTCAATA
>JABFOX010001596.1:0-12687 GCA_022817665.1 Axea sp. ZL-2020
CTGGTATTTGTTATTGCTGGGCGTGTGCTGCTTGGAAGGGGGGATGTACGATTCGTGCTGTCTTGGCTCTGGTCCTGGATTGCAGCGTTGTAGTTGAGGGTGGCGTTAGTGGCGCCTTCGTCATTTTTGCGTGGTTTGGGTCAGGAACTCGCTGGTGGAGTGTCCCTGAAAACATTTCAGAAAGCAGTAATGGTTCCTACTTAGTTTGGGGGGAAAAATAATTACAAAAGAAAAAGGGGGTGATTTGTTGCAATGTTTTGCAAGTTTTATTTTTGTTTTATATATATAAATTTCTATTTATGTTAATATTGTTTCGTTGTTAAAATTTGTTATTGGGGCAATGTTATATTACCTAATTCGACATCTGCTAAATATGCTAATTTTGCGCGGTTTTTATGTATATTGCGCAAAACATTTTTATTATCGCGAATAATCAGATTGCCTCGCGATGTTATTTCTACTATTTCGAAGGGGCCTATGTACGATGAGTCGAAGTTTGTTTTCTTTCCGCCTCGTAATTCGAATATATAATTTCCGACGTTAAAATTTGTATCGCGAATTTTCCGATCGTAATAGAATTTTGATTTTTCTTTCGATTTTATTAAGTTAGTAGCCGCTAACGAGCGATATTCCTGAAGTCGTGAAATTAGATCCGCTAAATATTCTTCATATGTCATGTCCTCATTATTCATATCCGGAAATGACGTAGGAAGCCTTGCTTTTCGCCCGAACATTAGTTCGTATGGTGTATAACCGGTGCTTTCGTGACGCGCGGTATTATAACAAAATGTTGCTAAGTGCACCATTTTTACCCAATCTTTTTCAATTGATAAATAGCATTTTAGATATTGTTTTAAATCGTAATGGGACCGCTCCAAGGACGCGTTACTTTGAGGATGATAAGCCGAACATATAAAGTGTTTAATTTTGAATATACGCGCAAGTTCTTTATTCAAATTACTTATAAAACATTTTCCCTGATCGGTTAAAATGCCTTTTGGTACGCCGAATATGCATATGAAATAGTCCACAAAAGCGCGCGCGACTTCTTCCGCGGAAATTGTTTTCAGCGGTACTACGGTTGAAAATTTCGTTAACGCGTCTTGGATCGTCAATAGATATTTGAAATCGTTATTATTTTCGTAACCGCGGTCGGCCGGTGTACGGATAGGGCCGAAAATATCGAGGCTGACCTTCTCAAGACTTTCTGAGCAGGTATCTGTTATGATCATAGGCGCGCGAGTGGCCAAACGCTGGGCTTTAAATTTTTGACACTCGAAACATCGTTTGATAAAATGTTGTATATCTAATTTCATACCTCTCCAATAATATTTATCGAAGATACGAAAATATGTTTTACGGACGCCTTTATGTCCGCCTGTCATAGAACTATGATATTCACTGATAATATCGGGGCGATCATTAATCGGGGGCACTATTAATTCGCGGGTACATATCGTAAAAATGCAAGGAGTATTCCTGAAAATTTGATTAATTGATTGTATGATAATTTTCCATGCTTCATTGTTGGAGAATTCTAAGTCGTATGGAATGGCTACGTCTTTGATTTTATATTTATTTAGTAATTCTTTTAATACAAATAAAGTTTTGTCTAGCGCGAGGAATTTAATTGGAGAGCTCAAGTTCATTTTTACGATGAGGCCGAAGCAAAAAGTATTTCCGCGTTTAGATACTATCACTTCGCCTAATTTCGGTTGTTGGGATCTTAATTTCATTATGTCAATTGACCTCTTTTCCAACAATAATTTCATTATGTTGGAATTTGGGTCACAGTCTGCGCTTAATAAAAACACTAAATGTCCGGGATCTGAAAATATATTTTCTTTAGCTTCTAAAACATTTCCTGTTGGGCCTAGGTCGACATTTTCGTGAGGCATAAGAGTGTCATTGTTAGAAACCGCAGTTTTTGTGGACGAAGAATTTTCGTCGCTTGCATCGCTAGAGCTCGACGGAGGAGAAGCATCGGTTCTCTTTCTTTTACGGCGCTCGCTGTCGTCGGAGTTAGGGGAGGGTTTTACGCGCGGCTTAGAAGTTGGGCCCGCCGGAAGAGGGGAAAGGTCGCATTGAGTCGAAGGAGAACGTTCATCTGCACTCGTATATTCGTCTGAGTTTGTTTTCTCCTTGTCTTTGTTTTTCTCCTGTGGATTTATATTATCGTTGTCGCTGTCCTTTCTATCCGTCTCGATGTCGTCGTCGGTTCCTTTGGTTGGAGTTATTTCCTTGTCGTTACCTTCCTTTTTTGGAAATGCTAAAATAGGTCGTATTTTCCTATGGATAATAAAGAGTATGCCACTATTTATAAAAACGATCCGTAATATTTGGACAAATGTTTGCCATTCTGGCTTTGATAATAACAGATAGTCGAATGCCATTGATATGTAATCGATTCGATTTTCTTGTAATGTCGTTTTTAAATTATTTAAACAGGCAGTTAAATCGTCTGTTTGTAATTTCTCGATTGCCCTCTTTTTTACAACAAGACCGTACAGATTGTAATTCTGTTTCCGCGTGAGTACAACTTGTCCGACTCTGAGGTCGTGTGATTTCAATTCTTCTCGTGAGATTAAGTTCCTTTTTGATAATTGAGCCGTGATAGGCGTATTTAAATGCGCATTACTTGTTAATAGGTACACGACGTGTGTGTCGTTCGATAAAAAGGGGCGATCCGTGTAGTGAACGGTCGCAAAATTTGGCGCTATGCTTATAACTTGTGGCGCGCGGTTGGCGCTGTTATCATTAGTATTATCAATGCGTGGCGCGCTATTTGCGCTAGGAACATTTTTATCTCTTTTCGAATTGATTTTGTAACGTTCGTTGTGTACATCAGCGGTTACGTTTATTGTGTTCTTTTTCTGTACGGTAGTTGTATTGTCAGAGGAGTCGGGAGAAACGTCCGACGGTCCCAGTGGTGGGCCGGTGTTAAATTGAGGTCGAGGTACATGACCTGTATAATTTTTAAATTCCTGTCGGTGCGGTCGATAATGAGCTACATTTTCTCGATGTTTTTTGTCATCATAAATTTCGATTTCGTCGTCGCTTTTGAGTGCTCTACATTTTTTATGGAAGCGATCTAGTAATATATCGCGGTATTGGCTACGCGTGGTTCGAGCTGGCAATTCTTTCAACTCGTCTTCGGTGTCAGATTTATTAGACGATTCGTCTGTTACATAAGCCCAGTGGGACTTTTTACCTGGTTTACGTCCTCGCTTTTTCTTGCGCGGCGCGAGGGGCATTTCTTCGTCGAGGGCGCTAGAGGGGCGCGGCGATTTGGCGCGTTTTCGTGGTATTTCATTACTTGACGGTGAGGATTCCCCTTTTTTCATTTTTCGCGATCGTTTGCCTAGGACCGGAAGTAGTCGCAACTGTTTGATTTCTACTGGGTTTCGCGATAGTGCATCGGCGACTCGATTCGTTTTTCCTGGTTGATAATTTATTTCGTATTCGAAATCGCTTAATTTAATTTTCCAACGCGCGAGACGAGACGAGGGGTCCTTTAAATTTGCGAGCCATTGAAGCGGTTGATGGTCGCTCATAATTTTAAATTTCTTCCCGTAAAGATAGGGGCGAAAATGTTGAGTAGCGTATACAATTGCTAATAGTTCTTTTTCCGTCGTTGAGTAATTTATTTCGGCAGAATTTAACGAGCGGGATGCGTAAGCAACGGGTAGATCATGATTTCCCGATTTTTGACTAAGCACGGCGCCGATCGCGTAGTTCGATGCATCGGTCGTTAAAATAAAAGTCTCTTGGAAATTCGGGTACTGCAATATTGGCGAATTGCATAGCTGGTCGCGCAATGTTTCGAACGCGTCATTAGTTTCTGTAGTCCAGATAAATTTTATTCCCTTTTTTAATAAATGATTTAACGGCTGCGTTATTTTCGCGAAATCCTTTATAAAGCGGCGATAATATCCTGCTAAACCGAGGAATTGTTTTATCTTTTTAGGTGTATTTGGCGTTGGAAAATTCTTGACGGCTTCAATTTTCTTGGGGTCCGGTGATACCCCTTTTTCCGAAATGACATGACCGAGATAATTCACGGAACGGTGTAAAAATTCGCATTTTTCAGGTTGTAATTTTAAGTTCGCGTTTTCCAATTTCTTCGCGAGTTCATTAAATTTTCGCTCGTGCTCTTCTAATGTTTTAGCATATATTATGACGTCGTCTAAATATACAAGCATTTCGGTTCCTTGTAACCCGGTTAAAATATTGTCCATCATGCGTTGGAAAGTTGCAGGTGCATTTTTAAGACCGAATGGAAGCCGGTTCCATTCGAAGTGACCATGCGGCGTGCTGAAAGCGGTTTTGAATCTATCTTTTTCCGCGACAGGGATTTGGTGAAACCCGGAAGCGAGATCCAGGGTAGTAAAATACTGGGCCTTTCCGAGGCGATCTATTATGTCGGTGATGTTGGGGAGCGGATACGCATCACCGATTGTTTTCGCGTTAAGGGCACGATAGTCGATGACCATGCGCCAGCGTTTATTTCCTTGTGCGTCGGCCTTTTTAGGCACAATCCACACAGGAGATGAATACGGCGAGCTTGACGGTTCTATTATTTTTTGTTCAAGTAATTTATTAATTTGTGTTTTTATTTCTTCGCGGTGAACTGGAGGATAGCGGTAGATTTTGGCTCGCACCGGTTGAGCGTCTGTTAAATTTATTTCGTGCGCGACGGCGTTGGTGGCGGATAGGCTTTCGCCTGGTAAATGAAACAAATCGGCGGCATTGTGAACGAGCTTTATCACATGCTCTCGTTCGTCGCCGTGGAGATGCTCGAGCGAGAGCGTTTCGGTAATTCTCTCGATGCGCTCGGCGTTGCTCGGGCCGACTCGGCAAGTGTACATTTTCGCTGGATTTGACTGTATTTGTTTATCGGCGATCTCGACCGATTCCAATGTAACTACCGGTGTAGGAATCGTTATTTCTTTGTCGCTTGCATTTATTGCATATATATATGCGAGTCCGGATTTCGCTGTAACTATGGCGTCTCCTAAATAAAGATCGCGATGCTCATTAACACGCGGCATATAACCGATTAAATTTTTCTCAGGATTTGATACGCGAATATGAATGAGTTTTCGCGAACGTGGCGGTATTACAGAAGTTTCATTTTGAGCAAAAGGAATTATTTCGTTGTTTATAATTATTGCTTGATTTTTAAAGGATATTTCTACTTGTTCATCGTTTAAAAATGCTGCACCCAAAATACCGTCCTCTTTTATTGGGAAATCGTCATATACCACTTGAAATTTGACGAGTCTGTTTCCGATTGGCAATTCAATTTGCGCGCGCGTTGTAACGGGTTTGTTTGTAATGCCGTATAAATCATATTTTACGTCAATGTCGCATTTTAACCAAGGGACGGCGCTGCCCTTTTTAATAATGTTGAGTTCCGCGCCAGTATCGATAAGAAATTTCCCTTCTTTATTTTTCATGACCTCGCACGGAAGAATGACTACTGGAGCGCATGCTGTCTCCGATTTAGCAAGATGAATTTTTGATTTTATAGGTTTTCCAATGTCGACCCCCCGTGGCTCCGGTCCGCGGTTGACCGGGCCTGCTCGGAGTTTAAAGTTTCGTTTCTATTATTCACGGGGTGATTGGTCGTTTGGTCTAAATAAGGTGGATTTAATAGTCGCGGCGGCGTTTGTTCATAATTTTGGTCGTGAACTGTGATTGTGTTTACACGCGAATTATTTGCGTTAGATTGAATTGGCGGATTATAACGTAAAAATTGATCGCGTCGCGGTGCGTAATTATTATGATAGTTATGTCGTTGATATTCCGAGTTAGAAGGATTATCATGATTAATAGCATTATTTCGCAGAGTTGTGTTAAAGTTGTTACGGGGATTTCGAAAAGACTGAGTCGCGGGGGCATTGTAATAGTTATTAGAGTTGTTTATTTTAGCTACGGCGACTCTACACGTATTTGTGTCATGCGTTCCCTGGCCATGAATCAGGCAAAACCGAGGGGCATTATTTTGTTCACGACGAGGATAATTATTCGTTCTTTGAGGTTCATTTAGATCGTGCGGCATTCGATTCGCGTACCGCCGATCGCTTTGCCGTTGTTCGATTTGTGTTGCAGCTACAATTGCAGTGGACAAATTGACAGGGTTTTGTGCCCTCGTTCGCATTTCTATGTCGGGGTTTATATTAGACAAAAAGTAATCTAATACCGTTTCTTTGATTAAGTCTATCGCGGCTTTAATTTTAACACTTTCGGACGCGTCATTACAACTCATGCACATCTCGGCTTGATATGCGAGAGTTTCTAAACGTTCTCCAAACGACGCCACTGTGTCTCGCGGAGACATACGTGTCTGCGTAATGGTGCTCAGCCATTGCGTGACCGTTCGTTTGTCGTTGAAACGCTGTTTAAAATCGTTAATAAAACTTTCGCAATTTAAGTATTTAGTTTGATTTCTCGAGTAATATTCCAGGGCAGGCCCTGTTAATCGCGATCTAATTAGTAAAAGAAAAATTGGTTCCTCGGCAGGATCAAGCAATTTTGTTACATTTTGTATGTGCTGCGCGAATTCTCCTATAGGTGGGCGTGTTCCGTCGAAAACGGGGATTATATCGCGGGCGTCGCGTGCTTTTAAAATTTTGTTATTGTGTTGATGCGTTGAATTTTCGTTATCGCGATTGCACGGGGGCATTTCTATACTTTCGCGGGGAATTTCAATGTGTTGCGAGGACGTTTGGTAGTTTTCGTAAATAGGCTCATTAGTCGCCATAATTATATATATATATATATATATGTGTATGTATGTATGTGTAAAATAAATTGGGCCGAACTCACCAAATTCCACGTGGGAGTCGTCTGGTCAGCGTCTGGTGGTTATGTGTCAGCTACAGCGGGTTTCCCTGGAGTTGGCTTTAGCGTCCTACGAAGTGGCTCTGCTCGAGGGTGCTCTGCGCGATGTGGCTCTGCTCGAGGTTGCTCGCTTGTGGATCTCTGCTTGGCCGATGCTCCGGGCGCTGATTTTGGCGGATTCACACTCCGACCGGAACGCGAATCAGTGGCTTATTATGTTGGACGATCAAAACACGCCGACACTGTTTGATCTTGTCCTACCGACTGCGCCAGAAATTTGAGAGCTGTGATGTTCCGGGGAACACGGCTCTCAGCCACTGATATAGACTCCGAATAATTTTGGTTAAATGCTTTATTTTGTTACGCGACCTCTTTACAAGGTTCGGTATTCGTTAATTCGAGTATGGTGCGAAACCACTTGGAATGGTAATCAGGAATACGTACAGGAACTTGGTGAGTTGGGTATCAAGGTAAATAGGAGAAGGGTAATAGGTCTAGGTAATAGTCGGGAGTGACTCTAGTCGGGAAAGACTCTGGGGTGCTTGATTTAGGGCTCGGTTTATATAGAGCAAAATTAGTGGGAGTAGGGATGTGGTTCGTCTTTGTGTCGATCGGTTAGCAACAACCGTTGGATCACACGTCATCGGTTGTTGCGATGCCGAATTTTGTAACGGTCGCGGAGTTATCGCGATGACTAAAGTGGTTCCGGGAACCACTTGACGCGGATAAGGCTCAACCGTCGAAAAATTCCTTTGGCGACGGTTGGAGTTATTTGATATTATTATTATCGCGATAGTTAAAGAATGTTCCGGAATAAACTTCGGGACATGACAGCCCTCCCCCCGTTGGGGTAGCGCGAAGTTATTCGGGCTAAAATAAAGCGACTGCGGTCGTTACAATGTGTGATTCGTTTAGGTGTTTTGTGTATCTAATCGCGGAGAGGAGCGCGTAACTTCTCAATTCTCAAATATATTGGTTTTTAACAATTCTTCTGGGGCAATGAGGCTACAAATTGCCTGCCCCCGTCCCACGCTGCTTGTGGCGTCCGGGTTCTGGTGATGCGTGGTGCGGTGATGCGGCATCTTAAATGTGTGGCAGGTCGTGGCGAGTAGTGGCGCGTAGTGGCATCGTTGGTGCCTTGGTTTCTCAGGGGTGGCGCGTCCCTGAAAACATTTACAACAGCAGTAACAATTCTAAAAGTATATTAATATATAAAATGCAAGATGTGAGTGTGTGAATAGTGTAATTTATGAGCGAGGCGGTGCTTGCGGTTCGATTGAGTGGTTCGTATTTGGTGCACGAACTGGAAGTGTTGGGTATGCAACTGTAATAGTCGCATTGCTCGATTCTGACTTTAAATTGTTATTACTGATGTTGGGGTCAGTTATTGCAGTAAGTTCGCTACGATTAATCGAGGGGGGTTGTGGCGAAAGTGGGGCGGTAGGATTTTCAATTGCGATATCGACGAGTTCTATATTAGGTTCTGGGGCGGCTGGTGTATTACGCCGACTCAGATGTAAAAGTAAGTGTGTGATGCTGTCCCAGATGGCTCCCAGCAAATACAGAGACCAACCGTAGGCGGAATGTAGAGCGAAAAGGTGTACAGTGGTATCTATTACCGTTTTTAGTATTCGAATTGAAAAATATAATCCGAAAAGACCTGCGCTGGCTATTCCGAAATCAGAAAACCAACCCCACATTTTTTTCCAAGTTGACGTAGCAATTTCTTCAAGGAATTTGTCGTCTATAAATCGAGCCAAACGGACACCTTGAGTAGCGGCGTCATGGCCTGTGGTGACTCGGGCTAATACATTGACAATTGCGGCTTGGTCACTTGGTTGCATTATAAAATCTTGCAACCGTTGAATGTCTTCATCACTGTAAATTCCTGATTTGGCTAAGTGTTCAGGATTAGTATAATGCCAAGTGGGGCGTGAATCGGGGTGTATAGTAGTCGGTGCGGTGGTTTCGACTGGTTTTGGGGCTAATTTATACCACCTTCCATCAATTTCAAAAGTGGGCGATAATATTGTGTTGCAGGTAACTTCGAACCCACGGCTACGAAGTATTTTAGTGCGGGGGGACAAATAATATGTGTTATTAAATTTTGTAACGGGAAGTTCGCGATAGCAGCGATCAGTGTGTGCCAGGCGAACTTCAGTGGGGACGCATTTTATTACGTGTAATGTTTCACCGGTGATAACTGCGGTATACCCGGGTTCCTTCATGTAGGTTAGTGCGAATTCTTCGGGATTAGTAATGGCTAACGAAAGAGATTGTTGAAGTATGTTTCGTTCTAATTCGCAACGTTTTGTAAGCACGTCGTGATATAGAGTTTCTAATTGGTTGCGAATGTGTTTTTCTGTGTAAACGAATTTGCTATTCATGTAGATAAAAAGATCTAGATCGTGAGTTTGAATTGTAGATTTTGCTTTGAAAAAGGTTCCCTTTGACCCTTCTAAAATAAACAATTGAGGGTGTTCGGTGTAATGTAAAATGTACCCACATATGGATTTGGTGCCTGTTATAGTCAGTGCGAAAGTTATGTCTTCAGAACTTACGACAATAATGGTTTCGGATTGTGAATTTCTAATTTCTTGTAATCGTTTGGCGGGACCTTCGAATAAGACGACATAATTGTCGTATTGACAATTATTTATGGGTAAGGGGGACCAATATAGCATTGCTCCGGAGTGGTCAGCACATTGTCCTTTGTTCATGACGCATCTTTTACCACTGCTGGTTATTACTAGGTTTTCTCCGAGGACAACTTGTGCTTCATAATCGGTTAGGGTAATCTTTATATTGGCTTGGACTATCGCAGAGTACCAGGTGCCAAATGAGTCTGTATATTGTTCGCCTTTACAGGTACCATCCCGATCTAGCGTTCCGGCGATGACCGCATTGAAGTGGCTCGTTTGATTTCGCGATACGTTATCGAAGATATTATTGCCGATTCTAATCAACCCAGTGTCGTATACCTTGGAACATTCTTCTCGGTTTAATTGTTTTATATACGTTGCGAATCCGCCTTCCACTGCTGAAGAGTGTGAGTGCATTCCGCAGTGTGTAATTTGACGGGAAATTTCAATGAAACATGAAGTTATATGGGTGCGTCCATATTTTGTTAATTGTAATAATTGTAAGTGAATAGAGGTTTCATTTATTGGTTTGTTGGGGACGTCACATTTTCCTATGTTTATTAGTGAAAGTTGTGCTGAAGCGGATCGGCTGCCTGTGCAGTCATATCCGATTAGGCTTAGCGCTGGTCGAAAACATGTGGCTATGATTGCCGTAATAAATAGCTTGCGTGCGTTGAGTGAGTTTTTCTGGGACGACAAAATCCTCATTGTTTGTAGTTAGTCGTTGAAGTATTTGTTGTTATTTGTTTTCTTTTCCGTTGTTTTGACAGCCTGTCTCCTGTGAGAGAGAAAGAGACGTCGTTAACATGCGTCTGGGGTGTCAAAATATATAAGGTGGGCTCCCCCCTTTTTTTTTTTTTTTCTAGTGGTTGTTAGATCGTAATTTACGACGAGGCGTTGGTCAAAAGATTTTCGTTTCTTTGTTGCGCGAATGATATAAACGATTGCTCTAGAACCAAGTCTCATTACGTGTAGTTTCCTTGCGAAGTGCAGTTCGTTGAGAAGAGACAAAAGAAGAGAAGAGGAAAAAAAATGCATCTATCAGGAGCGATAATGTGGCTGATCGAATGGTTCGTCGGTAAGTGAATATATATATATAGATATATGAAAAAAATAAAAATAACAACGAAAAAGATTTTTCCGTATACTAATTCCGCCCCTTTTTTTCAACAGCCTGCATACTGTGGATCACTGTGGGCAACCGCGGGGTGAATCGTGGCAGATCACCCTAATCGGACCATGAGGAGTTGTCAGTGTGGGAGAGGAGTCTGGATCCGGAAGAAGGATCGGAGCTGGAGGAAGAGTCTGGCCCTTGGCGTCCCAGGGGTTGGTGGTACAGCTCCGACGACGAGTCTAGCTTGTCGTCTAATTACGTCCCGAATGGGGGGTATTTCTCAGATACCTCTAGTTGGAACGACACCCCAGCGGATGATTCTGACGGGAGTGAAATGTCATCGCGGGAAGCATGGCCGAGACCAACCTCTATATGTCCGGTGTGTCGGCGGCCACATCCAGGTCGATGCCTCACCCTGGACGCGCGGTTGGAAGTGGCAGGATTCAAGTTCCCAACCGAAAGTGAAAGTATTATGGTATCGCGGGCCGCATATAAGGCGCGCGTCGATATGTATTTGTTAAGCCGGCGCTAGTTAGTAAGACGTTCCCTCCATTTGTAAAATAAAAAGATTTAAATAAAAGAAAGAAAAAGAAAAAAAATTTGTTCTCATTATTTTATATAGTTAGTCCCTTCCTGTTGTGCATGTGTCAATTTCACATATATAATTATTAATGCATGTGTCAATTTCAAGTATATAATTATTAATGCATGTGTCAATTTTAAATATATATGATTATTAATGCATGTGTCGTATTTACGTTTTGTTTATTGGATATTATTTGGAAAAGGAGAAGAAAAAGAAAGAGAGAGAGAGAAGAAAAAAAAAAGGAAGAAAGAAAAAAAAAGGGAAATAATATATAAAAATTTTCTCTTCGTGAATTTAGAATTTTGAGCGAGGCGGTTGCCTTTTAACTAAAAGATGTTGTGCAGGTCATGCGGTCGATTTGAAATACAATGGGTGTAGTGTTCTGGACTATGTTCGTAACAGGTCGGCTGTTTGACCGATTTTTGTCGATTTGCGTTGGTGGACTCTCATCGTGAGATTTTTATGATGAGACAGAGAGACTATCAGGCGACGAGAATAAATGTATGTTTACTTTGTGTTATTGAGTTTCAATGATTCCTTTCATTTTCTGTGTTGCGAGTTTATATTTTTCTTTCATAATGAATTAAGATAACGAGATTTTTTCTAGTTCGATGTCGTTTAAATATGCTAATTTCGCGCGATTTCGATGAATATTTCGTAAAGTATTTTTTTGATCGCGAATTATCAGGTTACCTCGCGATGTAATTTCTATTATTTTAAAGGGGCCTACGTAAGACGAATCGAAATTCGTTCGCTTGCCGCCACGTATTTCGAATATATAATTGCCAACATTAAAATTAATATCGCGAATTTTCCTGTCATAGTAGAACTTAGATTTTTCCTTTGATTTTATCAAATTCGTAGCGGCTAACGAGCGATATTCTTGTAATCGCGAAATTAGATCGGCCAAATATTCTTCGTATGTTGAATCGTTGCGATTCATTTCTGGGAATGACGTAGGGAGTCTTGCCTTCCGTCCGAACATTAGTTCGTATGGTGTATAACCGGTGCTTTCGTGACGCGCGGTATTATAACAAAATGTTGCTAAGTGCACCATTTTTACCCAATCTTTTTCAATTGATAAGTAGCATTTTAGATATTGTTTTAAATCGTAATGGGACCGCTCCAAAGACGCGTTACTTTGAGGATGATAAGCCGAACATATAAAGTGTTTTATTTTGAATATACGCGCGAGTTCCTTATTCAAATTACTTATAAAACATTTTCCCTGATCGGTTAATATGCCTTTTGGTACGCCGAATGTGCATATAAAATAGTCCACAAGAGCGCGCGCGACTTCTCCCGCGGAAATTGTTTTCAATGGTGCGACGATTGAGAATTTCATTAACGCGTCTTGGATCGTTAATAAATATTTGAGATCGTTATTATTTCCGTAACCGCGGTCGGCCGGTGTATGAATAGGGTCGAAAATATCGAGGCTGACCTTCCCGAGCCTTTCTGAGCCGGGGCCTGTTTTTAACCTAGGGCGGCGATTGCCC
>JABFOX010001597.1:0-12686 GCA_022817665.1 Axea sp. ZL-2020
AATGTATGTATAAAATCCCACTTCATAATAAAAATTAGGGTTGGATTCTTCCATGACGAGATAGAGAATTAATAATTCATTTTTAAATATTTATAATATATAAAATAAAATAATGATGAATGTATTGTAATAAACTTTATATAAATTTTATATTTAAAAATTTATATATATATATCAAATATCAAACAATTTCTTATTCATGTTATAAAATTATTTGTAATTATTATAACTGCTTTAATATATTAATTATGTATTAATTTTAATATATTAATTTCAATATAATATGATTAATATAAAATTGTCATGAACAATAAAATTGAAAATGTTAAAATATTTTGTAAAATAACAATACAAATGTGAAATGAAAAGATTATTTTTAAATGTTTTACTATCATAAGTGTTAAAAATATAAAATGCTATACATATATAAATATAATCTGTATTGCTTGAAATTGTATTAAATAATTCAAAATTTTATTAAAAAGTAAACTTGTTAAATGATAAACATTCTTAAATAATAAATTAATATTCGTGTATATTTATAGAATTTTAATCATTAAAATCAAAACTTAACAGAATAAATTATTTTGTTAAATTATTGCAATTGATAAACTGGCAACTAAGTATTAAAAAAAAGTCGAGCAACTTATTAATCATATTTAACAAAACATAATTTAAAAATAACAATATTTTAACATTGCACAATATTATACAATCATATATTCATTTTAAAATTTGCATTCATCCAATTCTGTCAAAACTTGATTAAATCAAAATGTGATACATTGTATTATTTCACGAACAAAATGTTAACATTGTCTTCAAATTACACCCTCTATATCTTGCCGTTTAAATTGCGTCGTTTGGGGCTGAAATTAACACTCAAGGCTGTAGCGTCGTTTTTGTTGGCGAGCCCCGAGTATCTCGTGGAGTGAGGTTATTCAACGAGTTGCGTCGCACGGTTATATCTCCCGCGCGCCAAAGGACCCACAGGGATTCAAGGGGAAAGGGGATGTACAGACCTTTAATTTCAGCGGGATCGACTCGACGTGTCTAATACTGTGTAAGCTTAACCGCCGTTTTGGATGCAAGAGGCAAAAAACGGTCTGCCCGGGGGGTGGCGGGAGGAGAGAAAGGGATAGTCGAATTCGAAAGTACTCACGTTATTCGCATCGTAAGGTTTCCGGTCGCACGATAATCGTCTCTCATATGAATCTTCGTTCTCTCGCTGCTTAGCCATTGTTGCTCTCACCACTAATTATTGGTTCATACACGTATTAAGATTCAACAATAATTAATCATTCCAAATTGTCACTGCATCACCACCGCACGTTTCAACCTACGAGAGAAAATATGGCGGACCTAAGAAAGACCGCCTTCAACAGCGCCAACTTCTTCTCGTATAAAATATCGGTTGCTAGTGACATCTGCTAACTTTGTCGATAAGGTGGGAATTTATATTATTAATTGAAGATAGTGATATAAAAAGTAATAATGTGAATAAACATTTAAATTTATTTTGTATTAAACAATCATTTTGCAATACAATAGATACAAGAATATTTAAAGATCTGTTAATTTCATAAATTTAACCATTCAATTTATAATTTTGTATTCTCCGATTATGGTTGTATAAATAAGGAATAAAGAGCGTAAGTTTACAATATTTTACTGACCTTAATCAATGACAATTCAATGAACCGAAATGAAAATCCCTAAATTTTACCTTCGAATAAAATCACGTTTCATCAGAATTCTAAGAATAGAACATTTAAAAGTATTCTAACAGGCTTCAGTAATTCGAAATAAACAAGAATATGAATGCTGTATAAAAAATTGCTTTCAGATCTTCTTCACATGATTGTTATATATATTTTCTTTTGTAGTAAAGCATCAAGTATTCAGTAATAGAGTTAACGTCTTTTTAAAAATAAATTATATCATACATTACAATTTTCATTAATTGATCAGAGCGTAATGCTATAAATATAAAAGAATTTATTTAGATTAAACATTTGGACTTTTTATCAAATATACGGAACTATTGTGAAAAGTACAGACTCTGTGTGAGCAAACAACAAAAAACAAACAACACCCACATGTTTGATTAAAAATGTAAATTTGTAGCCTAGGTAAATATTCCCTTACTCAAAAAAGTCTACTGTGGTTAGTTTATAACAATGTAATGTATGATATCATTTTTATTGAAGAAAACACTAATTCCGTGAAAGCATCCGTGATACATGGACTCAAGGAAAACATTGCCTTAAGATGGTGTATCACGCATTCATCACTAGATTAATGTATTTTTAATTCAATATATTTTATTTGTTGTTTAATTTATTAAGCGACTTTATCAATTCGGTAGAATATGATTTATTCGCAAAATACATCTCTGCAGCAAATTTCAAATTTCTGTAATTCGTTTTCGAGGTTTGAAAAAAGAAACGAATTACAAATGTCAAGAATCCGATATGAAAATTATATTTTGATTATAAATATTATTCTCTCTTCAATAATTCATTATCCGATATATCTCAAATTCTTAAATTATTTTCTTTATATTAAAATTGATCCACTCCGTCAAAAAGATGCTATAAAGGTATGAGCCAATTGGAATGTTAGAAAAGAAACTATTTAAGGAAATTCTTTCTTGATTGGTGGATGAGTATATTTCTATTACATAATAGTTCTAAATATCCTTGAAATAAAGCAATCTGATGCATGTAAAGTTTATCGATTATTGTGTAGTAAAATGTAAATGAAAAGAGGAAATTCATTTTTCTATGAGAATAACCAACCGACTTGTTGGCTAGTTAAAAATAACAAAACCTAATATTTTTTTGGCAGCTTTTTGTTATTTATGCAATTCCGATTTTATCTCTATCGGTATTCTACAAGTAACCTTATATTTTGTGTTTCCCCGCTAATTTCTAATCCTAACTCTTTTACTGCATTGATTAAAATTCCCGCATTTTCTATTGATGTCCCTTCCTCGTTTTTAACTAAATATATGTCGTCTGCGAAGACTAGTGTCGCTCCTTGTTGTCTTTCTAATACCGATCGCATTACGTATTGAGTTAAAAAGTAACGATAACATTACATCTCCCTGTTTTGGACCATCCTGAATTTGAATGATTTCCGATAAGTCTTTACCTAATCGTACCCTACCAAAGTTTTCATTGCAGCAAATTTGTATTAATTTCACTATTTTTTTGGAATACCTAGAAGTACTAATATATTATACATTCGTGTTCTTTTAACACAGTCATATGCTTTTTAAAATCTTCAACTAATTCATCTCTACCCTCCCATTTTTTTAGAAGTTGCCTAACTGTAAAGATTTTATCCGCCATTAATCTATTCCGACGAAATCCATATTGAGTCTCCTATGATTTTTTCAACGTATGGCGTGATTCTATTCTAATACTTCATATACCAGTTTTCAATTTCGAATTTCATTTCTGAATCAAAATCATAATTTTACTTAAGGCTATGTGTTACGGATGCTTCTACGGAATTAGTATCTTTTTAAATACAAATGATACCACATATTATATTGCCACAAACTAGTAACAACCAAATTTTCTAAGTATGGGAGAATTTGTTTAATTTAAGTATTTAATCTTTTTATTACATGTGCGGATATATTTAAAAAAATAGATCCTCTGTGAGAGCAGACGACAAAAATATCGTATTTTTCAAAATATATTCGCACATGTAATAAAAGATTTAAATATTTGAATTAAGCAAATTCTCTTATACTTAGAGAATTTGGCTGTTATCAGTTTATGGCAATATAATATGTGGTATCATTTGTATTTAAGAAGACACTAACTCCGTGAATGCATCCGTGACACATAGTTTTAAGAAACCTAAAAGCATTAATAAAAAGAAATAACATGTGGGAGATAAAGACACAAGACGTCACGTGTTTATTTGTCAGTGCGTAGTGCTCGTAATGCTTATACCACATTTTTGGATTTACCGATGGTTTAAAGCAAATGTTGAGTTTATTGGTCAATAGAGGCCCTTCGTGTTGTGGGACAAAAACCAGGAAAACCTTCGGGCAGGCTTGGTTTGCATCACTATTTATGCCATTGGTTGGTACGACTGGTCTATATTGAGAATGTCTAAAAAATTTTAACCTCGTGTATTAATAATACGTGATTACAAAAATTTGTGCTTTTATTTTTTTGGTTAACTTCTGAAATCACGTTTTAGTTCATTCTGCTTTTTTACTAAAATTATTCGTATTCATAAAATTAAAATTTTTAAAATGGTTCAAAAAAGAAAACGTATTATGTGGACTGATTTAGAGTTAAATGGTCTTTTAGAAGATGAAGAATGTTGTGTTTATTGGGAAACAATAAAAAAGCATATGACACTACATCCATTTCAATTAAAAAATAAAACTTTAGCACTGAATGAAATGCTTACTACTAGTTTAAATTTTTATGATCCAATGTAAGTTATTAATTTTTTATTCTAAACTTACTCAAGAATAATTATATTTTAAGGTTATATCTGTAATATTTTATGCATAAATTTTTGTTGCATAATTTTAAAGATATTAAGAAAGAATATAGAGAATTATAAATATTACTAATACGACTAAAAGCAAATGTGTATTTATATAGTAATATTCATAATTATAATTTATGTTTCATTATTGTAATACTTTTAACTATTTTTACATTATATAGCAAATACGTTATTTACCATCTAAAATCTATTTAAATATTTACAGGTTTTCATTCAAAAATAATGCATGATTTATTACAATAATAATATTTTTTTTTAACAATTACAATTACAATTACAAAAATAATAAAATAAGTTTTATAAAATCTTCATTAATGTTATCTTTTATCACTTTTTAAAGCATCATTAAAATATTTGAATGAATCATTAAATCATTTTACTCTTATTTCAATACAAATTTAAAACAAATAAATATTATAAATAAACATTTAAATTTAATAACAAATATAAAAATTGGTGAGAAATTGTAAATTAATTTGTAAATAAGTGCTTATACACAAATTAATAAAGTTAATATTAATTTTTTCTATGAATCTGTAGTTTAGATTCAATATACACAAACTCCTCAAAAAATTGATATAATTCAACAGATTTATTTAAAAAATATTATCTTCTAAACTAAAGTTAGTAAATCAATTTATAGATGTTTTGAATATTCTTTCATTAAAATCATTTCATATAATGTATTTTGCAATAAATTATGTGTATATATTGCATATTTTTGTAATAATTGCAATAATTTATTGCAAATACCTATAATCTTGTGTCTTATTAAGACATAGTTTTAATATTTATATTAATATGATATTGTGTCAGTTTGTGGTTAAAATTCTAAGTTCATCCACAACATATAAAACTACTATTTATATTTTTAATTTACTATTGATTTTTTATAGTCTTTTATAATTTATAATTCAAATTTACTATTAATAAATACTCAATATATCAAATTTCAAGAATGCACAGCACAGTAAATAAATATAAAATCAATATATTGAATTGTAATTTGTTTAATTTGTTAACACTTTAGATAATCACAGTCTTAAATTTAAATGATTTAATAATTTAGACCTATCAGATAAGTTTGTCTACCATTATAAGAAAACGTTATATCAAAAAAAAAACCACAATGAAACATTTCATTTCCAAGAATTGACAAATTATAAAATATTACTAATAATTTTTGCATAATATAAGATAATACTAAATTTGCTTTCAATTTTGATGAACATTTTATAACAAATGTGTTATTAAAAGTATTTTTTTTTATAAGGTACAAGTTTGTATTTTTTATATTTCTGCTATTTTTCAAAGCTTCACGAGAAGAAAATATATCAAAGTAATAAATAAAAACAAAAAGAAAATAAATAAAGGCAAGATATAGCACACCAAGTCAAAAATGAAATAACCTCATTCTGCAGCATTTTGTCATTATGTTAAATATTTAGTGTAATTTTGTTAATTTTTAGATTTAAATACTCTATATTAATATCTTTTTTTCTCTATGTTCTTCAGGTGTTGTTCGAATTAAATGCAATAATGCAAAACAATAACTCTTAATAATGAAAGTTTGAGCAATAAATTTTACAATTGTTTAACATAAAAGTAAAGGGTTTAAATTAATGACAAAATGTTTAAAAATGGGACTATATAATTTCTGGGTTGATATATGTGAAACATTTCAACTTAAAATATGATTGATGCAAATATATGTAAATTTAAGATATATTGCTTTTACAGATTAAAAGGTTTTGCATTATTATATCAGAACCCAAAACTTATAACAGATGTGGGAGAACATTTAAATGATAACCATCTTATACATATTGATATAGAAGCACAGTACTATATATTTAGACCAGAAGTAGGAAAAATACTGAAAGGTACGATGTGTCAAATAAAATATTTTAATATTTTTGTTAAATTAATTTTTTACAATCAATTTGACTGACTTGTTATTAAATAATTACTGCTATCGTTTAATTATTATATAATTTATTATTGTTATCATCATTATTGTTATTGTTGTTGTTGCTGTTATTGTTATTATTATTATTATTATTATTATTAATGTTTCGACCCCATGATTTGGGTCCTTTTCTTAAATGATAATTTTCTATAAACAAAAAAAGAACAAGAGTGTGTATTTGATGAATACATTTGGCAAATTGTGATGTTCTAAAATTTAGTATAAAAACCTAAACAAATACATTGTCTTTGAAATTGAACATTTAATTTAATTTTTATAATGAAGCTTAAAGATTCCAAAACTTTTCAGAATAATAATTATTTGATGTGCAATTGTAAATGTAATTAAGTCAATGCTAATGCTTTTTCTAATTATTTGTTTGAAGAAAATTATAATAATATCAGTTGTTTCAAATTTTTAGGCATTGTAAATAAAAAAGGTATAAATCATTTAAGGGTTTTAGTTCACAAAGCATTTAGCGTTTCAATTCAAAAACCACAAAATGATCATGAATGGATTGGTGAAAAAATTTCAATTGGACAAGAAATAAAATTCACCATAACATTTTTAGACTTTGATAATAAATTTCCTGTTATAAAAGGAACCCTTGATTCTGAGTATGTACCTTTTAATTTTATTATAAAAAGGAAAAAAGATGTTTTTGTTATGTATGTTAATATACTATCTTTTTACTATTTTATTACATTGTTATTGTGCAAGTAATTATTTTTTAAATGAAAACTTTTTTTTAGGAATTACACGCAAGGTTGTAAAATATTTGAAATGAATGATGAAATAGAAGAAGATATAGATCAGAAATCACAAATTAGAATTATAATGAATACAAATAAAAATATATTTGATACAAATCAAGAAAACAGTAATGCAAGTAATTATGAAAGTGAGTCTGAAATTAATAAGGATTCGCTGAAAACTGAATCTGTATCAAGTCCTAAGAAGAAAAAGAAATTTAAAGAAGGTAAGGAAAAACTATAATTAATCAAACTTATAACTATAGAAAACAAAATTTTTAATCAATTTTTTTGTGTAAAAACATTTAGCATATAATTTTGAGATTTTGTCCGTTCTATCCAATTTAACTTTAAAAAATGTTAAATTACAAATTTAAAAAACTTTATTATTACAGATATTTCAGAATCATTACTGACACAAAACAAAGAACTAAGTAAGAAAAAATCGAAAAAAAAATGTAAAAACACTGAAGAAGATATAGAAGATGAAAAAGTATTGGAATATATGCCACAGATTGTTGATGAACATCTCGGTGAAATGGAGAAAAAATACAAAAAACAACTCCAGGAAAAATTATTTAATTCAGCGACAGATAAATTAATTAAACAGTCGTTTCTTCAAAATGATGATCCTACTAATAAGAAATTGAAAAAGTCCAAAAGCTTCAAAGAAAATGCAATACATGAAGAATCATCTCAGCAACTTGATTTACAAATATCTCATGATTATCATAATGAAACGCAGAAAAACTACAAAAAACAACTTAAAAACAAATTATTTAGTTCTACAACAACGGATAAAATAATTGAACAACCATCACATGATCACGAATCAACTAAAAAGAAATCAAAGAAAAAATCTAAAAATACTGAACAAAACACAGAAAATAATGTATTTGAGCAGTTGAGTTCAGAGACATTTGATGAATATCACAGCGAAACTGAGAAAGCTTATAAAAAACGACTTCAAGATAAATTATTTAATTCTACAATTATAGATGAAATAAATGACAAACCATCAAATGAACATAAGTTAACTAAAAAGAAATTGAAGAAAAAATCTAAAAATACTGAACAAAACACAGAAAATAATGTATTTGAACAACTTAGTTCACAAACATCTGCTGAATATCATAGTGAAACTGAGAAAACTTATAAAAAACGACTTCAAGAAAAATTATTTAGTTCTGCAACAACAAATAAAATAACTGAACAGTCATCATATGATCACGAATCAACTAAAAAAAAATCAAAGAAAAAATCTAAAAATACTGAACAAAACACAGAAAATAATGTATTTGAGCAACTTAATTCACAGACATCTGTTGAACACCTTAGTGAAACTGAGAAAAATGATAAAAAACGACTACAAGAAAAATTATTTAGTACCACGATAGATAAAATAACACAACCACTGATGCAGGATGATGAAATTATTAAGAAGAAATCAAATAAATTGGAAAATCTCAAAAAAAATAAAAGAAATGAAAAATTATCTCAGCAGTTTTGTTTACGGACATCGGATGAAGATAATAGTGAAACTGAGAAAAATTATAAAAAACGACTCCATGAAAAGTTATTCAATTACAATAGTATAACAGAACTATCAAAATCTAAATTAATAGAGTCTGATGAATCTAATATCAAGATTTTAAATAAAAAAGAAAGAAGTCAAGAAAATATTCAAGATAATCAAAATGATAATACAGTTGTATGTTATAATTCGGATGAATCTAGCTTTAGTGATAACAAGGAAAAATTAAAAAAGTACAAAAATGCTTTAAGAAAAAGTTTAGGTATTCCTGATAATGTTGAAGAAAGTCATGCAGAATCACCAAAGAAAAATCAAAAACGGAAAATCCAAGATAATTTCGATGATATTATTGTTAATAAAGTCCATATTGACAAAGATCGACAACCTATATTTTTAACTCCAAAAATCGAAAATGCTAAAAAACAAAAAAAAAAAACTCAAAAGAACAGAAGCTAAATGGATTAGAAAACCCGCATTTTGTTAAGATAATGAGTATTGCAAAAGACTCGAATGAAACCAATTCAAAAAATCAAGCATTGACTCCACCAACTTCAGACAGTGATAATACAACCAAAACAAATAAACATAAAAATAAAAAACTGAAAAAGAAACAATGTATAGCAGAAACAATATTATAAATATTGAAGATATTTATAAGCTGTCTATTAAAAAAGAAAAAGAATGAGCTTTATTAAAACAACTTTTTGTTTTAATATTTATTTTAAATATTGTAATGTTATTTATAATTACAGCGTAGAAAAGCTGCAATTGTAAAAATGTAAATTTAATTGTATGATATGTACAGTAACATATTTTTTACTTATGTGTTACTTGTAATAAATCTGTCAGAAGTTTGTATTTTAAATATTTACGTATTATAAAAAATGTATAAAAAAAGTTTTATAAATTAAATTAAATTTGTTTCATAAGCAAATTTAACCCTTTGGTTATGGGTACTGACTATGGTCGGCTTCAACGTAATGTGCTGTGTATGAGTGCCGAATATAATTAACGTGTTAATATTTTTCTACATTTATTTACAGGCATCTTATTCATCAATGATAATGAATCTTTTAAAAATACTTACGAACATCAAAATGCTAACCCTTTATATTTAATGCAAATCAAGTATATAATAAATAAAAATATGGTTTATATAAATAAAGACATGTAATATGTAAATAAATAAATAAATATGGAAAAAATATTAATACATTATTATCATCGTTTAATATATATCATACACTGTACAATATACACAATTGGCGGCGCAGTGCCAGAGTCAGTATCACTACTTCACAAGGGTTAATATATATATATATATATGCATCACTTTTTTCTTAATAAAAAAGAATTAAATAATTACGTATTATAAATTATTCTTAAATAATCATTTTTTATAATATATGAAAATATTTTAAATTCATATTAATAATGTGCACTTAAGATTAATTTCAAATTATTTGTTTCTGATTTATATAAAAATTCTTTTTTCTATATAAAAAATGTATTCTAATAAAAATGTTTATGTTAATTATGCCATTTATATGCTATATTCTTGTATGAAATGTACATATTTTTGTAATAAATATTATTCTAAATTTAAATGTAATTTCTTTATTATACAAATGCTTAAGTTTAAATTCTCTTTTATAATTTAATTATAATTACTTATGATAAATACGGAAGGTAATGGAATATCATTTCATTGTATATAAAGAATTATAATTTAATTTGAAATACAATTTAATATTAATGAAAAGTCATTTTACAAAACTAAACAGATTTTTCCCAAAATTCAATTTGACATCTAATCAATTTTAATCATCTTCCAAATAACACTATTCAGATTTTTCAAAAACATTTCTATATTTTTTTTATAACCTCTCGAATATTATCCGGATATTTTTTGTTTCCTTGTATATGCAAAATAAAGTCGATCAACTAATGTATGCCGACTGAACTTTTTGCTACACATTGGGCATTTCTAATATTTTATTATTTTGTGAACATCAGTCCAATGCTTTTTACGTAAACATCTATTAATAAAATTTTTTTTACAATATGTACAATATACTTCGTTAAAATCACGTGGTCTACCATAGTAATGCCGATGTAATTGACATTTATTCCTAAAAGTTTTTTTACAGTAATCACATGTGATAATTTTATTTTTGATCTTATCCGCTTTTATTTCTGATTCAGTATCATGTTCATTGTTAGAATTTTCCATTTTTTTAACTTCTGAATTTAATATTTCCTGTTCAACCATAAATTTCTTTAATTTGTATAAAAAACTATTTTTTGATACATTATCATCTACATTTCCATGTGCATCAAACATGTGTTTAAAATAAGTATGTTTTACAACAAATCCAATTTTACATATCTGACAAACAAATGTATTCTTCATACTGTATTTTTTAGTTTTGGGTGTTTCTACATTCATCGGTTCATCTGGAATAATTAATTCTTCTTTAATAACAGAATTATATACGTTATTATCTATATTTTTATTCACAGTTTGAATTTGTGGAATTTTTAATGGATCTTCTTTCATTATACTTATTTTTTCTTCTTTGATTTTAATTACAGAATCAGTGACTGATTGAGGGTTATTTGTTTGTTGGTTTACCAATTTCATAAATCTAGATTTATTACTTTTTGGTACAGAATAAATAGGTTTTATTACTGGTATATTATTTTTCAATTGTACCATGGAAGCAGGTGTAATTAATAGATGGTTTTTTATCGATGGTAAGTTTATCTTAACATTAGACTTAAACGATGACTGATTAATTGGTAATAAACCTTTAGGGAGAATTTGTCTAAATTTTGTTTTACTTGCATTAAATATTATCATTTTTTCATTTGTTATCGGTTCTGATATTGCTTCATTTGTTAATTTCGGTAAAACAAGTCGTTTATAATTTTCATTTAAATTTTGTACAGTAGATGTTTTGTTCTGTTCAGTTGTAAATGAATAATTTGTACTTAGCGGTTTGTTATTTATCTGTTGAGTATACAAAATGGAATTTTCTATTGAATTATCTGTTTTTATAACAGGAAAAATTTTATTTACTTTCTTATCATTACTCAATGATTTAAAATTTGTTGAAGTAACTATTCCATCATGACTGTATGTTGTATTATCGCTTGTTAAATTTTGATTGCCATTCGTTTTTAATAGACTAGTCATTCTAATGAATTTTTCATTTGGTGATTTTTCAAAAGTAGAACAGGTACTTGTAGATTGAGATTTTATTATTGTTTGATCATTTGATGAGTTTTGTGAAGTAAATGTTACATTTTTAGGAAGAATTCTTATTACTGGTATTTCATTTAAAGATTTACAGATTTTACTTTCATTTGCAAATGTAGGTGTTACAAATGATAGGTCTTTTGGTAATTTTTGAGTGACAGAATTCATATTCATGTATACAGGTTTTATAATTGGTATCTTATTTAATGATTTGACATTCATTGATTGTTTATTTGGTGATGCTGATTCAATTGTTTTACTATTTAATATATGTTTTAAAACATTTCCTTTTTTCTCGGAAGTTAATTTTATAAATGAATTGTCTTTTAATAAGGTCTGTATAGCAGAAGCATTATTTTTAAAAGGAGCAGTTATTTCTGGTGATGAAGTTTGATCCGTAGAATTATAGGTAACTGATGCAGTAGTTTTATCCCTTGATGAATTTTGAAGAATATATTCATTTCTTACATTGAATAAAGAATCTAAGTTCTTCCCTGGTAATACAAGAACAGAATTATTTTTCTTTTTTACATATTCGTTCTTATTTTGAAAATAATTACTTTCATTATTTATATTTTCTGCCACTTCTTCGCATTTTATATCGTTTTCAATAAACGTTTCATT
>JABFOX010001598.1:0-12682 GCA_022817665.1 Axea sp. ZL-2020
CAGTGATTCAATATCTTTCATCTACATGTCACTGTATGTTTTCATTATTTTAAAACCTGTTAGACATAGTTCCTGAGATTATACAGAAAATGTGTAATAATAGCAATATTAATGATAATAGACTTGACAGTTATAATAAATGATAATAATAACAGACTTGACATCATCAGAATTTCGATTAAATTGTAAAATGAAAAAAATTTTGGTTACTGATTTATCCATAGTATATCTAATGATTGATATGGCTTATTCTTCCCAAATTACGCCCTAATGATTTTTATACATATTATTATTTACAAAAGAAAATAATTATTTTAAATATTCAATTGTTTATTTGTAAATATGATACTACTTAAAGGAAAAACATGAATGTATTATACATTACAGAGTTAAGGAAATAACAAACTTATAATTAAAATGATCTGTTGTAATAAATATAAATTTCTTATTCAATAAATAAAGAACATTAACATATATCCATAAATGTAATTATTATCAATTCTTTATAACGCATATGTATGTAAAAAAAACATGAACACATAATGATCTGTTGTAAGTAAAATAAAAAATAACATATTTGTTGAACAATTGTTACTGCTTAATAAGTGGGAGGCATATTAAGTCGATAAATAAGTATACTCCCCGACGTAAATTATCGACTTCAGTTTTCATAATCGTTGCCACTTCCCAGCTGAACTTCTCTAGTATTGATTTTTCAGATAAGACATATGTATGTCACTTTTTAGATTCACCAGTGACGTTGCTGAACGGTCGAAACTATATATATATTATTTTCAACCCATAATACTTTTTTATACATTTTATTATTATGCATTAACATTTAAATAATTATATATTAAATTTGCAATTAGTTACACATATTAATGTATGTTTTGTAAAAAGTGATAATTATCCATAAGAATTAATTTGCAAATATCCATTTTTTTAGAAACAAATCGATTTAAATATTAAAAAATAAATAGATATTTACATTTATTTTTTCAATCAAATAAACTGTTGAACTACAAGACATTTTGAAGTACGTCCCTGGAGATGTTACGAAGTTTTCTGTGGTGCAGGCGCAGAACGTGAAAGACGCGAGCACCAGCTTTGCGATGCGCGCTACTAAATATATACTCCCAAGCACGCGGTTTACGGTAACAACTCGGCCGTGTCAACTCCGAAAATCATTCTGATGGACAGTCAGATTGACAAATTTGCAGATATAAGCAACGAAGTACCTGTGTCATGCGATCTATTAGGCTAGTTAGACTTAACGCTAACATTATTTCAGAAATCAGGAATCAAAAGCGAAGAGGTAAGACTTCGTAGAAAAAAACACAGTGTGTGACTTACTTATTTATAAATTCCACACGTTTATATAGCTAAAAACAGATTTCGATTAGTATGAAAATAGAAAGTGTATATCTGATGATATAAAAATTCATTGACGTGTGGAATTTATTATTTTTTACAAATTCTTCTATAAAACCTTTTTTATCATTTTTCTCATTTTAAATTATTTTACATATATTTGTGAGTATTAAGTTCTACAACTAATTTAAAATTGTTATAAATAATTATGCTGTAGACATTACGTGTATTGTGATTTTATTATACACATATTATAAGTATTTATATTTTATAACACATAAAGATATATTTATTTAAAAAATTATCTATGATAAAATAATTCAGACATTTAAAATTTAAAAAATATTTTATTTTAATCTTATAATTCTGTATTTATTATTTCGATAAGAATAATTTCTTTTATTGTATCATATATTATTTGTATGTTAAAACAATAATATACGATGATGCTTTGAATTACATTTAACAACAAATATTTTTTTTTTCCTTTTCAGCGCGACTTCAAAACTTGAAAAAGATATTGCAACTGCTCATATATTTTTCTATAGGTGATTAAATTTAAAAATAGCTGCTTACTAACTTACACGTACATATGTTGTGGAGTAAAATAATTAATTTCAATTTTTCATTAAACAAATAATGTAGAACAATATCACACAAAACGATACCAACTTTTTTGTCATGGTTTAACAGCACCTAAGTAATCAATAATAATCAACAGTCTCTTAAACAAAGTTGCGAAGAATTCTATTTTTAAACATACAAAAGTTTAGTGTTCATTAAAATGCTAATATTTTGTTTAACACAAGTGTAATGTTTACATGCAGTTCGGTATAAAAAAAAGTGCTTTTGGTTAATGTCCTTTGGCATCACTTAGTATGCATTTTTTTGCATTGAAAGGAAATGAACATTCAGCCTGAGGGCTTATTATCGGTAGTGATATCCTCTAAGCTTTCTAACTCTCACAGTACCCAGCCACTTTTAAATGCTCAAGATCAACAGGTATTTAAGCAATTAATCTTATCAAAATTATTAATGCTAATTTACAGTGAAAATGATAGAATTTGCCAATGTTATTGCTATCAACGTTAATCCAAACAATCGTGAGAGCTTCATATAAGTAACTTGAATTGTATATTTTAGTCCATTTCATATTGAAGTACTCTTAAAATTGTAAAAAATTCTTTGTAAAATTAAATTTTTATAATTTTATAAATAATATACTATAAAAATTCAATTTAATTAAGCTACAATTGTTAATAAAATGTGAAAATTAATTAAAATTTATTTGAATGAATGTATTATTTAGGATGAAGATGTATCAAACAATACAGTTTTAACTCTTAATTCATCGTTAAATCAAATGTGTGATACAGGAAAATCACAAATTTTCAACTCCGTAGAAAATCATTCCACTGAAATGACATCGACAGCCGACTTAAATACTCTTAATTCCGAAGACTGTCTCGACGTATATATCAATGTTGTCAACAGTTCTAGTAAACCTATTCACGATGGTGAGTAAATAATTATTAAAATTCAATTAATTAATTATTATGATATATTTATTCTAAATTAGTAATCAAACTAATCACAGTTATTAAGCATATTAACACAGAATTAGTGAATTTGTTATTTTAACGTTAATTAAATTACTCAGTTAATTCTTATAACAATATATTAGCCATCACAACATTGAAAAGAATTAAAGTTAATGAATTCGTTCTATTAAGTGATAAGAATGCAGCATTGTTTAGTTCAAACGACTAATACACGCAAAACAATGAATACGGTGTCGTATATCAGAAGCAAAATGAAAAAGTCGAACTATACACATACGATGTGACATATACTTTATTTCACGGTCGTATTTTATTAAGTTTAAAGACACGTCACATGACAGATTTGACTTTTGTTTAGTACGCTTTAATACGTCCTATACAGTTTGCATACATTACGAAAGATGAGCTGTTAATCTCAGTTTGTGGTTGGTGCGCTAATCATTTGTCTTAGAGAAAAGTGGTTAGATCAATACTTTTATTAACAGGTACATTTTGAGTTTATTTGTGAAGTATGTTTTGTGAGCGTACATGAAAATAAGAAAAGCATAATTTTGTTTGATATATGTGAGAAAGACATATTTTGTTATTAAGACGTTATAAAATATTTCAACTGAGATCGTGTAACATCTTTGTCGATGTATAGTTTCTTCACAATTAAAATTTTGTGGAATATATTACGGTATTTATAATTTCTTGTAATTATATATAAAGCATATGCTATAGTAAACTCAAAGTGAATACACATAATAATATGTTTTTTATTTTCGGAATAAAACTGTGTAATTAATATTAATATATACATGATTTTAAACACATTGTAATATTTCTGAACTATTTAATTTATTTAATATTTACAAAAAAAATTTTTATTATACATTTTGTTAAACAAATGATATATTTCGTTATTCATTGAAATTAACAATACACTTTTATAAATCTTTTGACAGGGATTTGTATTGTTTGATATATTTCATCATGATGTTTACAATAAAACTATTATATATTAATTGTATTACTATTAAAATACTAAATCATATGTACATTTAAATAGTATAATCAGTTGTATTTATTTAATTTTATATTATTAGAAAATGAATTATTTTAAAAATATGTCTTCTCTTGTTACAAATAACTGTTTTGCTTTATAATTAATGTTATTTTTATTTTAATATTTTATGTACCTAAATCTCCGTTTAAGGAAAACAATGATTTCTTTGGTTATTTGTTAAGTTTAAATTAAATAAAAATGTTGTTAATTCTAAAATTTTACTAATAACATTTCTTTACCGATTTAAATTTCATTAATACAAATGACTAATTAATAATTATTATAATTGTACGTTTTACAGTGTATTAATACTATTAAAACTGTTGAAAAAGTTCAAATTATAGGTATAATTATGTGTTGTTTGAAAATTCCTTTAAATATTATGTGAAATATATTTCAATAATTATATCTAATTACACATTAAAATATATTAAAAAACACATCGAAGTAAATGTATAAAATAGTTTTGTAACGTGTTTAATACTTTTAGTGGAAGTCACTCATTTTTTATTTGTTGACCATAAAATTTACATTCAAAATTATATTAAATAAATTATAACTACAGTTTGTTAACTATTAAACAGTTACTACGTCATATTATGTCATATCGAATGTTATATTGATATTATTAAATAATTAATATTTTATTTACAAAATTGGAAGCTAATCATAATAACATAAATTAAAAATACGCTTTTTTAATCAAACAATAATGAATAATATATTCATTCGTTCAGTAATCATAAATTTTTTAATAATGAAACAATATTATTGATATATAGTAATATTCATAAATTAATAATATCTCTTAACAAGCAATTATAATATTTTCTATAAATTAAACTATGTAAATAATTACAGTGATCTTCTGAAATTTAATTACATTTTTTATAATATTTTTGTTTTATTATGTTAATATTGGTGTTACGCAATAATAAATCAATAATATATATGCATTTCATTATTCTTTGATTTACAATTGTAATTTATTTATATTGAATTTTATAATTTGAATTTACTAAATTTCAGTACTTCCGCAAGATTTATAAATTGCAACTGTAATGATTTTTTACTTTCATTAATACCGTTACCAATTTTTAATCAAAGTAGAATTAGTAACGTTAATTTGAATGTTACTTATAATCGAATTATTTTAAATAGACTTAACTTTTATGACTAAATTTTAATAGATTTTAACTTTTTACAAAGATTGCTTTTTATGTTCGAATATGAACAGAGAACAATGGAAATAAGAGAATACAAAAGAATTAGTTATGGTATATACCTCCAAAATATGTATTTTGAACACATCAACCACTTTTTGAAACAATGAAAAACGATGATGTATTGAAATTAAAATAAGTCAGTGGGTGTCAAATCAGAGCTGCATGGTGGATAACTCAACAATTTAACCTTTTCAATTCTCAAAACGTCCTTTGGAGCTGATGTGTGAGAACTCGCATTGTCCTGATGGAGAGTAATGCGTCTTCGGTGGATGCTTTCCTTAATTTTTCTGAAGATTTCTGGCAAAAATATGGTTAGGTGCCATTCAAAATTGACTGTCTGAAGTTATATTCTTGATATAGTTGCTACATATATTATTATTATTATTTTGTAAATTAGCCATGAGGAGCATTAAAAAAATAAGTAGTTATTTATCATAAATATTTATTTAATCTGACATTTCAACAGTAGCTACATGTCTGATTTTTCCGAAATAACAGCAACTATTTACCTCGAAGTGCTTCGTACGCAAACAACTTTTGTTGCATTTAACTTATCTTGAAAAGTCCATACAGTCAACTACTATTTACTTTTTGGTTTATACGCTTGGATACATTTTTCATATTTTTTCGACTGATCGGACATTTTTTGGTGCCGAAATATTTGTGCAATATTGAATGTATGGTGGTCTCATTAATGTCCAAGAATGCTTCACATAACGATTATATAATATAAATTCACGCATAGCAACTAATATTTTTTAGAACAATAACTTATTTTGAATAACATTACCGAAATTTTTGAGTTAATGATCCAAGACCATGATTAAATTCCACATTCCATCGATATACAGTAATGTTTCATGGTATTTCATCATCAAAAGTCAAATTAAATTCATCGATGTACTATTGTTGAGTTAATTCAGGTTAAAAGTTTTAAAAAAATAATCGCACGGAATTATTCATGATTTAATCCGTAAACAATAAAGCAACAAAAATTTACGTTAAAACGTTCTGAGTAAGTATACCAACCAAATGTCGAATTTTAGGGACGTCAGTTGTCAGATAACAGCACTAGGAATGCCCATTCTAGAAATATAAATGACAACCCTTGTATACAGTTTTGTTTACATACAATAAAGTATTTGGTAATTATGGAGTTTTATATCCTCCCTAAATCCCGGCTCCAATACATGTTTCTTATGCAGTTTTCAATACTGATTAGGAATCTAAAAGAATTTTGTAGCACTTTTTATGTTAAAACTAACCAGATTTTGCCTGTTGTTCTGGGTTGGTTGCACACGAAGGTTAAGCATGTATCGAAAATCGCGAATATCTCATGGACGGATAAAAATTATTTAAAAAATCAGATTTGTAATCAACACTCAAAAATACATTGTTTTCATATGTTAAAACACTGTGAGGAGGTGAAACTCCATAATTACCAAAAATGATTTTTTTATAATTATTTCTAAATACAACAATTTTACAAAATATGAAATTGTCATACTTTATGAAATATATTAATTTTTATACACATTTCTCATTAAAAATATATTGTAAATGAAATTAAAGATAAACTCTGAAAATTATATAAATGCATTTATAATAATCAACCATATGATATAAGGATATTTCTTAAAATTTTAAACTTATATGAAGTTTTTGTAAATATTTTTTTCTACAATCTAAATTATATTTAAAATGAGATTAATTTTTTTTAATAAGATCTATTTTTTCAAGTTCATTAAAATATATTTAAATCTATTTATTAAAAATAAGTTACTTTTGATATAAAATCAATTTTTTCACAATGAAGGCATAATTTGAAATACAATTATGTACATATAGCATATATTAACAAATAGTTTTGTTTTTTAATTGAAAAAACTGGTATATTAATATATTGTATTTTTCATACATATTCTACTGGTTTGTACATTATTTTTTTAATTGATTGAATTTTAATAAATTTAAACTTTCAAAAATAGTTTTGTCAAAAATTGAATATATTATAAACATTATGTTTCAACTTTTCTTATTGATGGAACACTGTTTTACTCGTTTCAGTTATGTTGTAGATATATTAAAATAATAAATTATTTTGGTTTTATTTAAAATTCAGAAGTATTTATAAATTTCTACGCTAATGTTGCAGAACCGAGTTCACGAGATCCAATGGTTGAAACAAGCAGTAGCAGTGGAAGTGACACAAATGAACCAGTTTGTGCTCAATTGTTTAATCAACTAAATGAAGCCTATCAACATCTTGCTCCAGATGCTCAAGCACTCGTAAGTTTCTTTAAGTTTAAGATTTTAGTGGCCAATAATATAATAATTGAGTAACAAACAAATAAATAAGTAATCAGGTATTAAGTGTGTTCTGAAAATAAAATTAGTTAAACGAGAATTTTTTATTTTCATAATAAATTAGTAGCTTTTACAGGAGCTGCATAGAATGTTATTATTAAAACAATTTGGCAGATAAAATATCTGCAACTTGCCAGGAGAAGTTACCCGGTGTGCTACTTATAACATAAATGTGATGTTATTATAATATTGTAGCAAAGTTATATCGCAGTAATATCACAAATTTAAATTTACAAAAAATGTTACAATAAATCACTTTATTCACACCCATGAAATTAAATTAGGATTTCTCGTAATGAAAATCATTTTCATCAAAGAAAATATTCAATTGGATATAATTAATCGTCATTCATTCGTTACCATTTGTCATTGTTATCATTCTAACTTCAATTTTAATTGTTTAGTTTTATAACCAGGAAAATGGTGGAATAGCACCTTTGGTCGGCATACAGCTAGTAGTACCAAAACCTCCCAAAGATTATTTTTTCATGAAATGGAACTGGCCGCTTATACGTCGAACATGCTTTTGGTCCTTGATGTCCGTACTTGCTGGATGTACTGCATTAGTTATTGGTTTAATTGCTACAATGCCACGTAGGTAAGAATTTTACTTAACGTTAATAATTGAGGAAAATTTGATACTTAATACATTTCTCTTTTTCATTTTAATAATAATGTAATAATACTTTTATTCTATATGATATTTGAGTATTAAATAAATAATATTTTTTTAGATGTGATCCGTCCGTTGAATGGTGGCAAGGTAGTCTCTTTTATGAAATATTTCCTGCCTCGTTTCAAGATTCAACTAAAGGTGGTGACGGCATAGGAGATTTGAGAGGAATAACTATGCGATTGGATTACGTAAAAAAGCTGGGAGTTAAAGGAATTCGTCTGAATTCGATTTTTCCTGCATCAAATTACCCAGAAAATTATTACAATATTACAAGTTTAACTGTTATCAACAAAAATCTCGGGACAATGGATGATTTTGATAACCTGATAAGGGAGATTCACAAAAAGAATATGACACTGATGTTAGATTTACCTTTGTATCCATTCATCAAGAATTTAGATGATGCATTTTTTCCACTCAAATCAGAAAATACAATTCGGCTAAAAAGAAATGGCGATTCTGCGGAAGCGTTGCTTGATACCCCTTCGTCACCAGCACCATCTTACCAGGCCATTAGAGAGGCTTTGTTATCGATTCGCCCACCTCAAGAGTCAGACACCATGTCGAATGATGTATCAACTATTAAGAAGCACGTAGTCACGGAAAGTATCAAGTTCTGGGCTGATAGAGGTGTTGATGGATTTTACTTAAAAGGACTTGAACAGTTTGTTCATGATAGAAGTTTTCAGCTATTAATTAGGTAAAATATTATTAATCCCTTGTAATAATTTTTTTTTTAATTTTGAATCAACATACCATTTAGTAATGGTATTTATTTTATTTATAATAATGTTTAATAATTATTGTAAAAATTATTACATTGTTTCAGTATACTAAATGATTGAAGCTCCATTTATGAGAATGTTATATTTTATTTAAATCATTAACATATTTTATTAAGATATTATTACTTTCCCGGATTAAACGTTGGTATTAATTACTAATTCAATCTTGAACAACTTATGTATTTATTTTTATATTATTTAAGAATTATTAATTATATTCATATTAATATGTCGTAGTTAGTGAATAATATATTTTTATTTTCATATATTTATTAACAATATGTTGTCTTATTATATTATATATCATACTTTTTAAAAGAAAGAAAATTCGTGTCCTTTCAATCAAAATTATTTCTTTAAAATCAAAATTAAAACATTATTTTGATTCGTTGATATATATTGAGTGTTGGTGTTTTGTTTTGTAATTCATCTCTGAAGTCCTCAGTAAAGCTTAAATGAATTATTGTTATAGACGAACATCGAATTGCTCATAAATATATGAAATTAAACTATCGGTAATCGTTAATTAAGAAAATTAAATAATATTAATAATATAAACAATATAGTTCAAGAGTATTAATAAATATAAAACGATATTTTTGATGGTAATGAAATATAAAATAATACTATAAAAATATTATATATATATTTAAATGAACCCTGAAATTACAACTATTAAACTTGTGCAATAATGTCTTATAACTTATTTAATTAAATATCTTAAGAGATTATAAATATATATCATATAACATGTAATAAAATACAAAAGATAATAAAATTAATAAGTATGCTATATCATTAAAAGAATAGAAATACAAAATATTCTAAGTTATTATTAGATATTACATCAATAAAAAACCACTATTATATAAATCAAAATTAAAATACTGTGACAACTGAAATGTCGTTTAGTTTTGATCTGTGAATTTATACTTCATAACTAATTATTTAGTCACAAAATTCTAAAAAAAATTTATTAAGACATAAAAATTTAAAAATAGTGTTTATGTATTATATAAATTGTGTATATATGTTATATTGTGTTTATATATCATGTAATATATATTAAGTGTTACTATACAGAAAAGTGTGAACAAAAATTAATTCTTTGTATTTAATAGATGTTATCAAAATATTTTATTATTATGAAGAATAAGTAATTACAGTACAGAGTTATTTATATTTTTGTGGCTAAATTAACTAAAATTTTGTTGCAACAATATAAATAACTTTATTGAATAAATAATGTAATTACATCATTCTTCATAATAATAAAAAAATTGTTTTTCATGTCTGCTAAATACAAAGCATGATTAATCTCCATTCATGTTTTTCTCTAAAATAATATTTACCAATAAATATAATTGGGATTATAATTATCTAAGCGGGTTCTGTCAGTAGTTTGTTTACTTTTCCATTGTTTGTTACTACCCTTAAATTATCCTGTATGAATATATGTATAAATTTGCTAGTATATAAATGGATATTTATATTAAAATACTGCTTTAAATATAACTAATACAAATTATTTCAATTTGAATGTTCACCAAAAAACTATTAAATGCATATATATATATATATTTTTTTTTTTCATATAGAATTATTAGGTTGACAAAAGCAATGAATAAGTGTACAAAATCACTGTATATTTATTTATAAATTGAAATGTTATAAATATCATTGATCAATAGTTACAAAATTATGTAATTTAAATAATATTCTGTAGCAAAAATTACTATATTTCGTTGAATAAAATATTGCATGTGTTTTTTGAAACGGAGAAATCTTAATTTAAATCATATTTTTTTATTTTTTATTTTATTTAGTTATTTTCATTTTATGTGCAAATTGTAAGTGCCTCGTCTATAATCATTTAAATTATTAAATAATTTATGAATTCCTTAGTTTTTGTTTAAACCTTTTTGTAAACCTTTATCTAAATTTCATGTTCTATACTTTAAAATAAACGTAATAATTTTACATTAAAACGTCTAAGTTGCTAGGTTTTATGATTATCTTCTAATTTTTTTTACTTTTAAACTTTTTGTATGCGTTATTTTAGCATTAGTATGATAAATAATTAATGTAATGTATTAACAAACTGATTAATTAATTAATTAAATGTCATTTGATTTTTAATTAGTAAATATTATGTTATTATATTTCAATATGTGTACGGTTTTCATTAATATATTTAATTTGAATTCAAGTTGATTGTTAAATAATTAATACTATTATTACAGAGATTGGAAAAACGTTCTTGGACCCAATAAAATATTAATTTGTAATATACAAGCAATTAACGAAGCGCCAACTGGAGCGAGGAAAAATGTTCTTTTAAATAAAATGGATCTTATTGATGTGGTGTTAAGAGTTTCTAATGGTACTGAAGATATAAAAGATCAAATAAAAAATATTACAAAAGGAATATTATTTGAAAAAGTTAGCTATCCATGGGTTCATTGGTCTACTGGAAGTGTGGATACTAAAAGAATTGCTTCTATACTCCCTGTTAGCAATTCTAGTTTCGCAGTTGTTTTGTTGGGTATGATGCTACCAGGAACCCCCAGTATTTTTTATGGAGATGAGGTATTTAAATTATAAGTTTTTTTTTGATGTTACACATAAATTATCCATATAAAAAAATCTTCCGAAGAAATTATTATATTTTATATTAATTTTGATGTAAAACAAATTACACGGGGATATTTTAGCTATAAAAAAGTAATAAATTTATGGGTAATATTATTACGAGGTACAATAAAAATTCTAGTAAATTTATAAATATATCTGAATTAATATAATTTATATAACGACATTTATTTTACTTCAGGATTAATATAAAATATAATAATAATTAAATATTTATAAGAATTGTATTCTATATGAAATCATAATTATAAAATTGATCGCTTAGGTTGGAATGCTCGACTGTGATTGTAAGGATCACCAGGATCTTGAACATATTCATAATTTAACTCCTATGTTTTGGGAAGAGAAAGAAGGCAATGACAACAAATTTTCATCTGAAGAAGTTATACCCTGGTTACCGAGTGATTTTCAACCAATAGAATCTAGCTTATTTGGAACAATAGCTGAAATGGCAAAACTTCGATCAGAAACAACTCCAATTTATGTGAAATCTGTGGCAAAAGATGGCATTTTTACAGCCAATTGCGAAATAAGGTAAATTTAATATTTATTTGTATATAAAAATAAAAAAAAAATTGTTGTAATAATTAAAATTTTTTTAGGTACAATAAAGATGAATTAATCGTCATCGAAAGATGGTATCCGCGAAGAAATACTTATGTATTAGTTGCAAATTTAGGTGCACACATGCAAATCAAAGATATGTCTTTTCTTTACTATGGTGGTCATGTTGTTGTTGGACCAGAATACAAAATGTATCAGAATTTATATTTTAAAGAACTTTCAGTCCCGCCTGGTGAAGCTTTCATTATCAAGTTAGATAAATAAATTTCTGGAGAAATTAATTTTAATAATTAAGCAAGCATGATTTTCCCATTGAAAGTACAAATGGACAATGAAAGAAAAAAAAATTTTTGGCATTTATTGATTCATACAAGATATATTTTTGACCAATTAATATGATATTGTTTATCTTAATTTACAATTATATA
>JABFOX010001599.1:0-12678 GCA_022817665.1 Axea sp. ZL-2020
ATAACTTAAAAACGTCACTTACTGTAAACATTATTTGACAATGTGAATCAAATTCAGACCATGGCATTTTCCCACTTGCCATTTCAATGATGCAACAACCAACAGACCAAATATCAACTGCACGTCCATGACCAATACTTGTATTTTTTGTAAAAACTTCTGGAGCCATGTAAGCTGCAATTATAAACAATAATACAATTAGTTTAATTAAAAAATTGAACTCATATTGCTATAACAATAAAATGAATCTTTTTCAATACAAAAATCAATTCTCACTACCACAGTGCGAGGTGCGTTTAAGTTCTAAGTTTCCAATTTTTTTTCTCACAAACCCATTACGTAAAAAATCTGATATTTTTAACACGTCTATACAAATATAATCTCTTTTAGAATACTTATCCAAGTGTTTGTTTAGCACTAGAAAATTGATAATGTAATGGCAGCACAACTGGAGAATGTGCAGCCATGGAGAGGATCTTTCATTTTGAAAAAAGTCTAAAATCCCTAGGAGCCAAGTTAGGTGAGTATAGAGCTATCCTTTCAACCGTCTTGGTTTGTGTGACTGCTTTGAACGCACCTCGTAAAACTAATTTATAATACATGAAATTTTTATACAAAAATGAATTATAATAATAAGTCAATTCTATTGCAATAAATGCTAACTTTTTTAAATCCACTTTTATCAAAAAATAAATATATGAATTCTGAATATGAAGTAATGATAATAAAAAGATATTTTTCGCATGTCCAATTTTTAATTACACACGCAAATAAATTATAACAAAATGTTGTTTTAATTAGTTGTACATTCCCCATAATATTTTGTACGAGTTATGTATATCAATTTTTATTGCATATAATTCCACTAAGCTATATAAATTATACAATTTTGTATAAAAAATTTCATACATAAAAAGTAAAACAAATTATACATAAAATGTAGACCTTTTATAAATTTCTAGTATTTTTATGTATGCAACATACGCAATATTTTACTTGTACTCCGATATAAATTTATGTTTTGTTCATATTTTTATCTGGTTGAAAGAACATTTTGAACAATATGTACTTTTAAAATAACACAATTAAAAAAATAGGTTTTTTCGACTGCAAAAAACAATATACTTTCTTAAATAAGAATAGTACATCAGTGTAATGATATATTAGCACATGCTTGAATTAAAGACCATTATTATAAAAAATATTCTGTATAATATTACAAATAATTTTTAAGTTCAATAATAATTTAACAGTTTGAATAAAACAACCAAAAATTTAAAAAAGATGTGCAAATATTGATTAGGTAAAAGTTGTAATACAGTTAATAATTATAATAAATTAATTTTAAATAATAAAAAAGAATAAATAATAAATTTAAAATTTAATTATAAAGTCAATCAATAATAATAAAAATAAACCAACCTTGTGTTCCAACAAACGCTCTTAATTCTCCAGGCATAGTTGTATGAGCGTTTATTTTAACGGCACAGCCAAAGTCTCCAAGTTTCAAATTATCTCCCAAGTCAGTTAAGAAAATGTTTACAGCTATAGGGTTGTATAAAATATATTTTCATAATTAATTAACGTTTAAAATTATTAATTGATATTATAATTTGTTAAATGTAATAAATACATATTTTTCTTTAGTTCTTTCACGTAAATTGCTTTTTAACAGTTTTTATACCTTAAAATAACACATCACTCAATAAGTCTTCAGTCTAACTAAGAAAAACAACTCTTTTTTTTTTTTAATGATTTTATTCATCTACATACTCTCCTGCAAGAGTGATACATTCATTCTAACGTTCTTTTAACTTTTCGATGCCGTTTTTGTAGAACAATTTATCTTCGCTTTCAAAATATGCCTCAGTTTCGGCAATCACATCTTCATTTGAAACAAATTTCGTTTCCTCGAGGATTTTTTGAGGTCTGCAGAAAGCCAGTGGTTGCTGAGGACCAGATTTGGAGAACAAGACGGGTGGGGAAGTAATTTGAGACGTAATTCATTCAATTTAACCATCGTTTTCATCGACTTGTGTCAACGAGCATTATCTTGGTGAAACAGCACTTTTATTTTTTGCACATGAGACCGTTTCTTCTTGATTTCTATACTCAATTGATCTAGTAATGCCATATGATATTCGCTATTAATAGTTTTACCCTTCTCAAGATTGTCGATGAACGTCCATGCGCGTCATAAAATATCGATGCCAAAATCTTGTCAGCTCACTTTTGACATTTTTGTCACATTGATCTTTCACCGGCTGCCGTTCACTCAGCTGATGATCTATTTAATTCAGATGTATATCAATAAATCCATGTTTCATACACTGTCACATGCCGACGCAAGAAAATTTTTTATCTCGCTTAAACAGCTCCAAACAGCGCTCTGAATCGTCAACGTGTTGTTGTATCTGGTCCGGTGTAAGCAAACACAGCACCCACTTAGAAAGATACTTATGCATACTCAAATTTTCGTGTAAAATTGTAAACCCACTATCTTCTGATATCTTTGAAGTATCAGCTATCTCAAGCAAATTCACTTATAGTCTTCCAAAAATATTTTGTAAACTTTTTTATGTTTTCCGGAACAACTGTCGATTTTGGACGTTTGGGCGTTCAGCATCATCAGTGTTTGTACGACCGCGTTTAAATTCAGCATACCAGTGAATAGTAGTTGATTTGCCAGGTGTAGAGTCTCCACAGTACTTATCAAGCCACTGTTTGGCTTCAAGAGTATTTTTGCCCATCAAAAAACAATGTTTAATTAACACACAAAATTCATTTTTATCCATTGTTTTAAATAATGCAAAACTGGCGTCACTAAAACCACTGTAACTTGTAAATTAATTATCAGAATGTTATGAAATTTTGATAGTTTTAAAGATGGTACTGTCCAGAAATCATATGGATCTGACAAGAGTGTTGCCATATGTGTGTCAAACCGAAGACTTATTGAGGGGTGTAATACATATAAATTTTACTTCAAGTGTAATAATGGAAGCTTTGTGCTATTTAGTTAGGGCCTTAAAATGGGCAGGTGGTGACTTCAGAGTGAGTTAGAAGAAGAAGGATGAGTATGTAGAAAGTCTAAATAAGGTTTTATCGTGACCTTATCTATTGTGTCTATTATATATATCGTGAACGTATCTATTGAAATGGCTCGAGAAAGGATTGGTTTTAAATTTTGTAAAACGTTCCACGATACCGTGCCTGGTTTAACGGATCGAGTTGGTATCCGTATTGGTAAATCGTATTGGTTGGATTTTGGCCGCAGCATGGTTTCCATTGCACGCGGTTTCCCGATATGTTCCTTGCGAGGAATGTCGTTATAGAGGTTTTCGAGCTCTGACTCGTTTATCGGTGAAGATGCGTTTATACGAGTGCGTAAAGCAATCAATTACAAAGACAAATGAAAGTAAACCAAAATATAAGTATGTAAAATAAAGTACTATGAAAAAATGTCGGGGCTAAAAAAGACAAAATTAGCGGAGAATATAAAACATTACACAATGAAAAAATGCACGAGTTGTACGATTCGACATGTAGCGTGAATGGAACAAGAAAGAAGGGCATGTAGGTACACTAAGTAGTACGAGACCCTTAGGTAGACCGAGACGTAGATGGAACATTAGAATCGATCTTAGGGAAATCGGACGCGAAGTACATCGTAGGTAGAAATGAAACCACGAAGAATGGCATTCTTGTGTTAACGAGACAATGAACTTTAGAGTTTGAAACACTAATTTAAAAAAATAAAATAAATACTATAAATAATTAAACTGGTATATTTTATTTTTAAATATATTAACATAAACATGTTATATTACGTTTAATATCTCGATGTACGATTCCATGAGAATGTAAAACACTAACAGCAAGCAGTAGTTGGCGTGTATATTTTCGAACCAATTGTTCTGGCAAACCATTTTCAGAACTAGCAGCAAGATTTTGTAAAGTTCCTTCTGCACAAAACTCCATAAATATTAACATCTCCTCCTAATAACATAAAGTTAATTTTGTATCATTATTTCACAATAAAATTTAAATTGAATATTAGTGTAACTAAAATAATATGAAAAATAACTATAAAAGTAACATGTTATTTTACTGATTTTTATTTCACTTAATAATAAGAATTATTTTTAATAACAATATATAAATTCAACAAATATGGTACTTGTAATAATTATCATGAATTATATATCAATATTATTTAACAAGTACATTTCTCATAGTGTAATTTAAATTAAATATACCAGTATTAAAAATTTTAGTAACAATTATTGTAATTATAAATAAATGCAAATCATTTTAACATGCAATAAAATAATACACATACTCTATGAATTTCAACTCCGTAATATCGAACTAAATGTTTATGTTGAATTCCCTCAAAAATCTGCAATTCTTCCGCAACACTTTTAATGGCACGATGAACACCAGGCTGCAGTTGAATTTCTTTCATTGCGAGTAGTTCAACGGTTTGGTTATTTACAACCGTATAAACTTTTCCAAATCTTCCTTGACCTAATAAATATTATGTCATTATAATTAAACACTGCATTTCTTATTTAATAAACAAGATCGTTAAAAAATTCATCAAATACATGCCAATTTTAATTCCTCGTTGCCATGTAAAATTAACCCTTCTAACGAAATTACATCGGTCAATTACCGCTTTTCTGTCAGTAACCTGACCGATTAAATAACGGCTTCTTAAAAAAGCATCTAAGTGTTGATCTAATTTTAATATTGCTTGCAAAACATACTCGCTTCGACATTCACTGTTTTCTGAAGAAATCGACACATTGCTCCCATTCATTAACAGACTCTTTTTATTCATCTCTGATTTGTAGTTTTTTAAAATATCTCGAATCTTTTGCTCTGTTGGTGACCAAAAATTATTGATTGGCACATTTGATATAGGTGGACTACCAATTATATAAGCAACACATTCATCTACAGCAGTTTTAAAATCTTCAAATTTCGCATCTGACACGTGTACTGTGATCAGTGGCTTACAAACAATGTTTAAAAATTCCAACCCTTGATTTGCCCACCTTGGTCTTACACCACGACCACGTTCACATTTATTCTGAACGAAATTCATCCATTGAAAAGCAAAATCCACTAAACTCTCTGCCAATACATCTCGTTCGTCCACTGTAGTTAATTTACACATTTCTCTATAATATTCAAATCCCATTTTATAACCTTGGTGCAAAACCTCTCGAACCCTAATACGATATGATAATTGATCGATTTCATTTACTGTATCGTCTATTTTATCCACTTTATTTTCAAAATATTTCAGAATTTGTGATATTCGATTTCGAAGATTCATCAAAACATCCTGAATTTTTAAATGCAGCAAATATTTATATGTAATATACTGCATATTTTAATATATATTATTTCATTAATAAAATAATAAAGAATTATGGTTATACATTTACCTTTACTTCATTAATGGACCTTTTTAAAGTTTCATCTTCATCTATCCAGTTTTCCATGCCTTTACTGAGATGTCTATAAAACATAATAATCTTTATAACTCTTTCACGAGCCTCGACAAACATTCCTTGCCATTCTCTACCAACATACATTAAATGAAATCTGAAATAATATAAATAAAAGATAAGTTTACTGTTTAAATGTATTCATATATTAGTTCGCAATGTAATCATTTGAAGACTTTCATTTATAAACTTCTACCTATAGCAATAAAAATATAATGAAGAAATGTAAGATATCTATTAGTCAACAAATTAAGACTTTGGATCATTATTGATAATAGAATACTTTTATGTTCTATTTTTCTGGAAGAAGATATATGAACTATTACTTGTGCAACTAAAATCAATATTATAACAAAATATTTTATTTAAATTATAATTTATTGCAGGTATTTTCTTAAACCATAATAAAAATGCAACTAACTTTAAATTTTTTTAATTTTTAAATGTAGACATATTATTACAGAATCATTAAAGAATTTCTTAAAACTAGTTTTATAACGAAAACTAAAAAATATTTATATTTTAATTATACGATAAGGCATTTTAGTAGACTTTATTAAAAGACTCGCTTGAAAAATATGTTAACATGAAATAAAATATATACCTAGCTGATGATTCTTTCTCATCTGTCAGTCCAACATTTTCTTTCATTTCAATCAGTTCTTTCGAACGTTCAACAAGAAATTCATCAACTTGTTTTATTGGAATTTTGGCAATTTCACTGTAATGAAACAAGCATTGCATACATATAATTTTGCGTTTTTAATATTATACACAATTAGAATAACTATCAAGACAGTTTTTAAAAAATTTTTATACCAAAATTTTTTTCCAGCTATTTTATCGCCTCCTCTTATATTACTTGCAACCTCTTTAACGAAACACCACTCATCCATGATACGATTCTTACGAAAAATAGTATGCTGTATCATATCTACCCATTGTTCTAAATATTCTAAATAAAGTTCGAATACAGCTTTTAGTGTTTCATCAAATTGCTTTACATCTTCATCAAATAATGAATGAAAGTTATTTTTATTTTTTTCGTCGATTACATCTTCATTGGTTAGCCCTTCAGCTGCACGTGTATGCTCGATAAATTTATCACGATGAAGGCAAGCCATTCGAAAAACAAATTCCTTTAATTCATACATCATTTGTCTAATTGAAAGAAGACTCGGTTGCTCAGGTTTTTGTTCCAAACGCATACGTAAAAATTCATGAATGATGTCAAGTGGTACCCGAGAAAGGAATACAAAGATAGCTCTAAAAAATAAAAATATCCATTTATTTTATTAACGTGTTAAGTTAAGCTACTTACAAAGCTTTTATGTATATACAAAATAATTATTTTAAGAATTGCATTAAATATAATTATACATCAGTGTTAAAATAAATGAAACTATTTACATTAATGTAGAGTAATAGAGATAAGTTCAAGTATGTAATTGTTCAATTGCTAAAATGATTTATCAACTTAAAAATTATTAAGCATTTATATTATTATACCTATAAGAAGAAAGATTCAATTGTAGAGCTTCACTGCTCCAAGCTCCATATCTTACGGATTCTTGCTCATTTCCATATTCTTCATTTTCACTGAATTTAAAATTTTCACTTGGCTTTTCCAGTGTAGTACTAGCTTTGCTTAAAACAGTCATATGTAATCGTTCGAGAAAGTACATACTTTTCTTTAATCCTTTAGTTTTTAAAACATTTTCAATATATTTTCTACAAAAAGAAAATCGTTATGTCAGTTTCATTAATTATTAATACAAATAAATATTAAATTGTTAATATTAATACCTATAAGCTTCTCGATCAAAATCTATAACAGAGAAATCTATTCTATCGATACTTTCACTGTTACCGATAAAAAAATTATTAGAAGATGATGATGCAGATTTGTTAAGGGAAAAATTACCAACAGAAGACGTACTAGATACATTGCTATTGCAACTATCACAAAGACTAATATTTTCATCTGTTTGACAAAGTTCAAACCGAACTTCTGATGTCCTAGAAGCCATTATATCCGAACTATCCAATTTAGAAGCAAAACTAAAAAAGATTATACAAAAATCACAAAGTTAAAAATATAACTATTTATATCTATTTCTTTCATACGTTTATATGTGTTGTATTTATTTAAATATTAAATATATTACATATATAATTATATATGAAATATATTTATTACGATCTTAAATGTAGCATACCTAATACCAGAATCCGAATCTTCGGAATTTTTCTTCTTATTCATAACCATTAACAACTTGCCCAGAATTAGTAACTGAAGTCGAAGATATTTGGTCATATTATACCACAGGCACATGGCTTTTATTTTGTTTGTAAATTCTAAGCTTTTATAAACAGGGTGATATATTGCAAACGACTGAGAAGATGGGTACAAAGATTCAGCGTTGTTCAGACGCATTAAGAAATTTTCGACTTGTTTTAATGAGACTAACTGTGCTCTTGTACAAGGGCCACAAAACATGGAATAGCATCCTATACAGCTACTGTTATCAACGCTTGAATTATTATGAACAATAAGAAAAGATTCGCTTAACATAGTTGTTGGTAACGCTTCCTGTATTAAGTTGTGGTTAAATCTGAAAGACATAATTGAATCAAGCATTAATATTATAACACTGTTACAAATATTATACTAATATAATATTACTATGAATATTCGTATCTTATGAGAGTTATGCATTAGTTATTTTTTGACAATTCATATGCAATATTGGGAGTACTAAATGCCGATTATTATAGAACATTTATTAAATGTTATAGTGTATTACAATAACTATGTTACTAAATTAATAAGTACATTTTTATTGATAATTAAAACTCTGACGTTCCTTCCATAATATCATATTTTGCCTTATATTACTGTATCTTTTTTTGGTTTGGTAATGCGACATCATTTATCAGTGATCTATTTCTACAAAGCAAGTTATATTATAGTACATCTTTTTTTAAATTCTAAAACGATGAAACGACTACATAAACCGTATTTAATTTTAAAATGTGTTTAAATAAAATTAATTGATATAAATGTTAATTTATCTATAAATTTTATACAGTACAGCGCGAACCATAATTATTCAGCACGTGCTAAAGTAAACTTAGTAAACTTTTAAATTGATGTATTATTTTGAATCGCAATTTTTACAAGAAAGCTACATTTCATTTTTATTATGTATAAAGAGCTGTTTTAATCGTATAGTTATTTTTGACTTTTTAAATGTTGAAACATTAAAAATATATACATATAAATTACAAATTGTCTTTAACGTTTATAAATTTGTCCATCTTCCAGGAACACAAGGACCAATGCTTGAGACCACAGGAGTCAGCCAGAATACACTTTTCTACAACTGGTTAACGTAAGTTTGCTTATTTATATTTTCAATCGTCTTACATTTGTGAATACCCACAACAAACGCACGCACAGATATTTTTGCTGGCATTGAAATTGCGTTTCAAAGTAATGCACGGTCCCACAGTTATTTAGATCTAACTTTCGAACTAATGACTGAACTACTTATACTTGAAAAATTGGTACTTTACGGACAAAAAATGTTAATTTTGAAATACAAAGAATACCAATGAAAAACGGTATTCGTTCAATACTCATCTTGAGCAATATTTATTTGTTATTCTTCGCATTCGCTAATGAAATTAAAATCGAGTTAAAGAAACCAAGGAGTATTAATTCGAATTATTTTCTCATTTTTCGACGCGAGTGCCTTTTTTCTTGGTTCTTTTCGTTTTCAAGAAAGCACCTCATTCAACGCAGTAATTGCAGAAAGTCAATTTATATTTATGAGGCTATATGCGTGTTGTTGCGGAAGAAAAATAATTAAAAAACGGACAATGTTTTTGTTGGCCAAATTTGTAATTGTAAAAAAACCGAGATTGTAAAATGTTTGTTGATTAGTTGTAATTAATAATTGCAACGGATGATTGCAACTTTTGAAATTAGTTTTATAAAAAGAGAAACGATTGTGTGCAAAAAGCGTTTCTAGAGCTTTACAAGAAAGATGAAGATGAAAGAGTCGGTGATGCATATCCTGGTGTTGTTAAAAATTGCAATGGTTAATTTCATACATTTGCAGCATCCATTAAGTGAAGTATTAAAACAAGGGTGCGTGTATTCCAAGCAACAATTACGTGCGAGGTAATGACACGATGAGGGGTGAGAATCAATGAAAGAACGAACAGAGTACTCTGTCGGCGAGAACGATGATAAATGGATCATAAAAGGAGAGCGATGTGCGAATCACAGTACGGAGTTGCGTTAGCGTGTCCGTACAAGGCGTCGCGTCAAATTGTCAAGAACAATTCGAACTTTGAAATCTTGACGTCTTGTATCGTGAAATTATTCCGCGGTATGATTTGAAAACGAACGTGTGCTTGTGTTCTCTGTACAATGTGACATGAGTACACAATGCGGAAAGTTCGACCAAGTTCTGTAATAAACCCATTAGCAATGAGAACTCGTGATACGTGAGGAGTAACAAATGACATTAAGTTGATTTTGTAATTGCACAGATACATTTCTTAGTTGTTTGAATTAAAGAGGCTATTAATTAATAATTCAAATGAAAAAAAAGCTTACTTTGTTTAAAGTGAACAAATTTATATTAGTGCTGAAAATCTTTATGCAAATAATATCGAGTCTTGGTGAAATTAGTAGTAGTAATAATAATAATAATAATAATAATATTATAATAATAATAATAATAATAATAAAAATAGTAATAATAATAATAATAATAATAATAATAATAATAATAATAGTAATAGTAATAGTAACAGAATAGTAAAAGTAATAGTAATAATGGCAGCGCGTATCATCGTAATTTGTACATTTCATTGTTGAAACGATAAAAGACCCAATTACTCAAATGGGTGATTATTAATATTTAATGAGATGCAACCAATGGCCAATGGCCTGTTTGTTTCACGCAAATTCGGCTGTTTTGAATGATATCTATAATTTGTTTCTCAAATGTTACGTTTTCATACTGTACCTTTGAAATAATGTGAGAATTATTTTATCTAAAAAGTATAGTTTCGGAACAAAGAAAACTAGACACGATGTTAAACTTAAAACTTATGCATTACACTTTTCCGGCTTTGTGACAAAAGTTATTACGTCATCGTACGTCAAAGGGTAACCACAAAGTAAGACCAGAAACTATATACAGTTTTTCTTCGAAGAGTACATTTGTTCTCCCAGAGTATAAAAAGGCAGCGCGTTTGCCACAGTTCGTTAGCGACTTCAGGGAGTTAATTAGCGAAAAAGTTCATTTCTTGTTCGCTCATAAACGGACGCCGGTGATGAAATACGAGCCTGATAAACGCGGACGAAACCGTAGGAAACCGGAGTTTTCGGTGCATGTTCGGAGGAAGCGGAGACGAGGAAAGGATGGAAGGGGACGAGGGAATGGGGACAGGAAGGAGCAAGAAAGAGCAAAGGAGAGAGAAGCACGTCAGGAGTAAATAGATTAACATTGTTTCAGCCTCGATGACTCCGTTAGTACAAGTTATTCTCGTCTCTCCTCGTTTTCGCGGTGGCACGCGACGCCCCTGGCATGTCTTCGCGTTACTTTCCACTGCCGTCACTCTTATTTGCCTGATCGATGTTTTACTGAGGGAACGTTTGCCGTTCTGGGGTATTTGTTGATCTCGAGTTCCTGATTCGTATCTTGATACCCATCTTTATTTAGCCGTTTCTTTTTCATCGAGTTATTATGGTTGAATTGCATTGCAAGGATTTTCTGCTGATTTGAGTTTCATTAGGAGTTTAAATATCTTAATTTCCAGTTATCGTTTCCCAAAGTTGATGCCATTATCATCATCATCATCATCATCATCAGCAGCAGCAGCAGCAGCAGCAGCATTATTATTGTTGTTGCTGTTGTTGTTATTGTTGTAAAAGTTTAACTACTAAATTTAAGATAAAAATATCCTATATATCTTCCCGTTTCTCTTTAAACTTATGTATCCTTTATATTAAATCGTCGTTAAATTTTATACGTATCTGAGGTTTTGAACTAAAATAAAAATTTGTTCCTTAAACGTATCAGTAATTGATGATAATTAAAATTATAATCAGTAGTACAGCTAATCAATGTTAGCTCAGTACTTTTGTATTTGTTTTAAATTAACATTTGCGCGTAATATATTCTATTTTGTCTAACACGAACTTTTCTTTACTACTATTCAACTATTCTGTTGTAAATCATTTTCAAGTATCATGATTGTTCATCAGAAGCTCAACAAATAACCAGCTTTGTATAAAAAATGCACTTTCATTCTTCATGCAAATGTCTTCGGCAACAAAACGAGGCGTGCCAAAAGAAAAATATTTTTATTCGGATGATGAGCACTTCGCTCAGTCGTCGGGGAAACTTTCTGAATAATTACCGAGCGGGCATGAGCTTGATTCATCGCCAAAGTTCGCTACCTAAGATGCTTTATCTGCGCTTCGCAGTCTCCAAGAAATTAATATGCTAATACCTTTCGTCTCCGACCCCGTATACAGCTCAGATATTCAAACTCGTGCGATACTATTCCTTACTTTAAACTACCTCCTATAATTCACATAACGGAATCTTTTATTCACTCAAAATACCATATAAAAAATATTTTCTTTCATTATTGAAATACTTGAACGTTATTAATTATAGTAGTATTTGAATAGCTTGCAAGTAAACGTGTATGTGTAAATATAAATAGATATACTTTTTTCAGTATTACGAGTATTTACTTCATCCACTTCAACAAGTATTTTTACTTTATTAAAAAGACGTTTTTATGTAATCATTTCACTGTCATTTGGATGAACGAACAGTACAATTTTACTGATTTAACGTAGTATTCACTTTGAATTTGCAAAATTTTTCTTTGAATCATTTGAATGTAATTTTATAAAATCAAAAAATACGTTGTGCAGATATAACGAAATGACACATCCATTTGCTTAAATGAATCAAATCGCTGTCCACACACACTCTAGCGCACGCGCACTTAATCTTGGTTGGAACTGATCTACTTATTAAGTATAAATGAATACAATAATTAAAAGTAACTGCTCTTTTATGAAGTGTTCTGACTGCTATAGTGTCACAACAAATTA
>JABFOX010001600.1:0-12674 GCA_022817665.1 Axea sp. ZL-2020
TTCAATATTTATAAAGCACGAATTATGAAAAAATGCATGTACGTGTGACATTCGTTCAACAGGCTACGGAACAAATCGATTTTAATCAAAAATTGAAAAAAAAAACATAAAATGTTAATATTTTTTATGTTATATTGAAATATAAATATAATATTCGGTGCTACTGTTTGTTTGCGTATAAATGATCAAAACTAGTATTCATTCATACAAATATATTTCAGGCATCTAATGTTCTGTTTAAAAATAATTCAAATTTTAATTAAATTTTAAATTATTAACGAGTTACAAATTTAAACAGATTTAAAGTGTTTAAGATTATTTATTTGTGTAGTAATGATACTATTAAAATTACAACGATTTGCAAGGCGGTACTAAAAAATCTGTCAAATTTAATTAGAACATGAAATTATCAGTTTTAGTCCAAAACCAATATATGGTCAATTCAGGTAAAAAATTATATAGATCAACGTATTTGAGTAAATTAAACCACATGACAAAATTATTAAAATATATTAACATTTATGAACATATCTCTCTAAATATTTCATTGTGTTTTTATTAAATTGAAGTATTTTATTATCATCTGACGTATACTTTTTTTTATTGTTTTACAACTATTGGTTTAACAAAATAGAAAGTAACCGTATCTGAAATATCTTATCGATATTCAATTACTCAGTCAAATTCTCAATTTCGTTCCATCTAATAATACTCGGGATAATTAATAATCAAGGTGAAGCTTTTTTGTCTCTCATTCGTGTTTATATTATTGTAAGTTACCAAAATTCTTCTTTCATAAAATTCACCTAAAAGTTATGTTATTAATAACAAAAACATTTGAAGTTTAATTAATAATTTCATGTGATTAAATTGTGTTATTAAAATCAAGTAATTAAGAAATAATTCTTCCCAAGTTTATCTCTGTTAACATTAATAATTAATTACACTAATTTAAATAATGCTTTGACTAGCATGAAAACCCCAAAATTGTATCGTACTAAAAAGCACCGTACTTTAAATCCGCATAGAATTATCTGTTATAAATATTTAAATGTGTTATATTGAGAATACAAATATAAAATATCGCAGAAATTGAAGGTGTAAATAGTACGAAACTCGATTTATGCATATAGATTCTTAGATAAAGGCGATCCGTCCCGTATCTATTCTATCTCTCCTGGGGCTACAAAATCCCAAGCGGTTGTATCGACCCTCATAATATTTACGACTTTCTACGTCACTCTGCAGAGTCGCAAGATAGTGACTCGTTTGCACTGTAAAGAACATACAAAAGGGGTATAAAATCACACTTGTAAACGAAATATTGGAATTTATATGAAGTAGACGATCTCCCCGAGGTCGCGTTTGTTAAAACTACGGAAGGTATAGAATGATTCAAAACTAGAACGCACAATTACGGTTACAAATGTTACTGATCGAACTACTTTACAATCACAGATAATGCCAGTTCATCATAACAGAACGTAAATTCTGGAAGAATTAGTTTGCGAAGTTGTTCAGTTTTATGAAAGAAAGATTTCATAGAGTTATATAACAAAATCACATATATAAAATGTAACATTGTTTTTCAAATAGTATATATCATTGTTTAAGTGTTCAAATCTGTTACTTACCACAAATCAAGTTTGATTGAAAAGTAAAATAATAAATACGTATAAATAAATTTGTTTAAGTCAAATACAATTATTACAGCTATAAATATGTTAAATAAAAACATGTTTTATATCTAATTTACCTTTTTATTAAATCATATATTGATATTATATTTTATGCTTATTTAATGGCAAAGCAGAATTAGTGTCATTTAACGTATAGTTATATATCTATAATTATCTGCATTAGTAAACGCTTCGTTTATTTTGAACTTCAATTATTGTATTTCCAAGGTAGGATAATGATTATGAACTTGAGTCTCTGTGAATAATAATACGTCAGACTGAATTCAGTTCATATTATAAAAGTTATTTTTAGCTAAAAAATACAGCAGCATGTTGCACCACACTGTAATAATTTTAGTTGAAGTTACTAAAAATGTAATTAACCCATCTATTGAACCTCACGTTGAGTTACTTTGGCAAATAAATATTTAATTATATTTATTTTATTTTACTCATTTTCGAGTTAAAATAACTCAATATTTATACGTAGCTAAGAATTATTAGTTTTAGTTCTAATATAACGAACTTTTTTCTGAATATTCATATTCAACATCATATTAATTCCCATATTTTTACTGTAACATACATATTATTTTGATTTGTTCTAATATATCTTTGTATAAATTACAAATGTGTAATATTATATGATAATATTACATTATTTGATATGGTAATATTACGTTAATTATAATTAATTATGTTAGCACAATTAAAATAGAATACCATTGAAATATAATCAGCTACAAAACTACAATTGTGAAATAATTTCTCATTTGTAGGAATACAACACCATACGGTTATTAAAATAATAATTTTATCATATAAGTTTTTCTTTGTTTTCAAAACAAATATTTAATTATTCTAAATCAATAAAATAATGGTTAAAAATCGTAATGATTTTTGCTTCATTTATACAATTAATAATTAAAAATTATAGTTCCACGAATACTTTTTATTTCTTATCCTTGTAACTTTTAAATTTTTCTTAATAAAATTAAAATAAATGAAGGTATTATATAATTAAACCCTAAATAAATAATTCAACATTTCTAGCATATTTTATTTATTCTGCTTTCTCAAATATTTTTATCATAGCAATTTTAATAAAGTAACTTCATATCATTAATAATTTATAATTATTATTCTTATAGAAATCTTAAATAATTTCTAACGTGAAATATATTACTTCTAAAATGGAAATTTCATGTACAAAGAATTATCGTTCAATTAATATTTCGTAAAATTTCTATAATAACTATTGAATTGTATAGTGTAAAAAATTATGAACATTTCATTTAAATTATTATGTAGAAACAATAGACAAATTTTATATTAAAATGTTGGATGGAATGAAAAAGTGCAAAAGTAACCAAATTACAAAAAGATACCTCAAATATATTAACAAGCTTTTGATACTCCGCAGAGAATAAATGTTTACAAAGAGTTGTGTAATTGATTATACACAACAGATGTTGAATGATTCAGTTGTTTCAGTTATGTTACATCAGAAAATAAACTTACAATTGAGCAAATGAACTAAAAAATCCTCCATTTTTCAAAACCATGGAAACGTCAGTTAAAAGTTTTTTCAATGCATGCAATGTTATATTCACCGTTTCAACATAATGATTTTACGCATTGCAGCGTTTAAAAAGCATTAATAAGATGTGGAAATAGTATAACAAAATGTTGAAATGCTAAAGAAATTGTTATACGTATTCTCAAAATATAACTTTATATCAAATATTTTTAAAATGAAAAGACAAATAACAAGAGTTGTTGTTAAAAAAAAAGATGTAATTTTTGTATAAAACTTAGAAATATTTAATAAAACAACTTCTCCAAATGAACAAAACAAATAAATATGTTAATAGTATGTAAAATAGGCATAATAATGTATGGGTTTAGTTAAGAAATAACAGTTAGAACGCGGTGGTCGAATGGGATAAAAGACCGTTGAAGGGAGCTCGCCGCTTGGAGACAGCGAGTCGACGAAAGAGAAGACATGACAGAAGCTAGATGCGTGCGCGGAAGAGCTGATACATATATAGGGGTGCTGCGTGCAGTTCGTAGAAATAGGGTGGAACGGTGTTTCAGCGTTTGAGTTGAATGAGCGGGCGAGCATTGGGGTACGAGCCGCGTGGCCTGCATTGGCTGCTGAATTATAAATGAATGGAGCGTAAGGGCTGTTGCCTAGCAACCGCATATACCGCGCTAAGACAAAATGGAGGAGTACGCAACAAGACTGCATCTGTATTTGACCGGGTCGGCGCTACCTTCGTCTTCAAAGTCACTTCCTAGTTCATTTCCTAGTGAACCGTCAGAACAGGCGGTCTTCCCATTTAACAATTTCGTACTTCTTTTGGTGACAATTTCGTCGATTCTATAAGCGATGGGAAAATAAAAACGGAACGGTTCATAAATTATTATCGAAACACAAAAAATTGCACTTGCATTATTTAAACACAAGAAAAGTTGCATATTTTAAATTTATTTTACTTTTAAGCGAATCATAAACGCCGAGCAAGTAATCGATTTAGTGACACGTATTAAAAATAATTATGAAATTGTCTTGTTTTCTGAAAGAGCCTGCATAATTTTGTGTAAATAAATAAACTTTTTATTCTTAAACAAGTAAAAACCATTTCAACGTTAAATTTGGAGGATTATATAAATTACATTATAAATTTTTGCCGTTTTAATGCATTATGTAATGCGTAACTTAATATCCTATGCTAATGCACATTACAATTATATAGTAATTCAATATTAAAAATTATGCTTTTTTAATATACGCATAATTTCTTATAAAATTGAAATTTAATTAATATTGAGTAAATATTATTAATTAACATGAAAATTATCACTTTCATGGCTTAAATATTTATTCAAACCTAATTACGTTAATCGTTAATTATTTTTATAAATTTATTTCTTTCTTTTTTTTTACAGGAATTATCTAAATTTTAATAAACATTATAATGAGTAAAATATTGATAAATTTAATAGAAATGTCTTTCACTAAGCTTCTAGATTATGTTAGTTTTAATTAATTTCCATATGTAATGCAAAAAAAATAAATTAGATTTTGACTGTTTTAATTTACATTTTGACAGAAGACAACTTATTCTTTTTAAATTATTTAATACTTTATTTCTTACAAGTCCTGTATTATTATGTTTACGAATATATTTTATTAGTTCTTAATGAAAATTTAGAAAAATAGTTTCGAATGTGTCAAAAAATGAAAGCCAATTCATAAGTTTTACACAAATAAAAATACACATTTATGGTAGACAAAGTTTTGCTACGGTACAAAAATAAGATAAATATCATATGTGCTGTGTTAAATGTTTTAAAGCTATTAATTAAAAATATAATAACTTCGCCAGTTAATCTTGGAACTTCAAATTAATAAATAATACATCTAATATAAAAATACCAGCTTTATACTTCTCTTTATCAATATTAATAATTTCTTAACATTATCAGTTCCTGTTTCTATAATAGAGTTTTAATATATTTTTATTCAACAAAATACACATTTCTATTTCCGTCAATTATTGCATTTTATAAGGAAGTAAATTGAGGAAATATTAATGTAGAAATATAAATTATACGTTAATATTTGTGTCTACTGTTTTAAAAATTATAGAATATAACATTAATTTATAATTTTTAAAACAATTTTTATAATGCATTGCATAAATGCGCAATGCATTACAGAATATTGAACATACATTGTGATATATTCACAGAAAGAACTATTTTCCATCTTTACTGAGAGGAAAACAACACATGCCCGGCTATTGTAGAGAAATAAACTTGTGTGATAAAAAACATCACATTTTTTGTTTACTTTATGAAATTTCAATACAAGCCCAACTAAATGAACTTTTGCCACCACAACTTGTTTCAGTTTGCAGAAGTTCTTATTTTTAACTATTTATTTTTAAATATCTGTGACAAGTTTGAACAAAACATTACATCATTTTCCAATGTATCAAGTTTCTTCATTGTTTTCACTGAGAAGAATTGTTTTCGCAATTAATAACGAATTTACTTATAGAGAATGGTAAATTACTGATTTAACTAATGATTTCTTTTTCTGCTCTAAGAAAAAATAATGGTAATCATTGTATAATTATTATTTGATTACTAAGTAATTTTTTATTTATATTTTTATTTTGAACATGTATTACTCAAAAAATTGTATAATTATTTGATCACCTAATGATCACTACTATTTTTTCCGAGGTAATTGTTTTTCTCAATAGTGAAAAAAGCATTTATTGTACGATAAATACAAAGCTTTTCAATGAAAATGCAAGAAAAGCAAGTTCTTTGATGCTTAATAATTAAAAAAAAGCTATCAAAAAATAGAGAGAAAAAAGAGTAATTTAGTGCAATAGTGGAAAAGCTGGAAACAAATGGTATTATTAAATTATTACCACCATCCATATTTGGATGTAATAATTTTAGAAAACTTATGTAAGGGACTACCTATGGAAGAAACGATCAATCTGAAAGGGATATCTTTCTTGTGTATTTTGGGTAACCCATAAGCTCTGCTGATGTTGGCAGAAGTAAGAAAGAGTTTGTTGTAAACTGATTCAGAGATATAAGAACGAGATTTCCATGATTTTAGTATGTTCTTTAGATTGTCAAGAATCCTATTAGTAGGGTTGTGCTTGATGATTTTATAAGTGGAAGAGTCAGATAATAACAATTCTACTTTTCTGATGTAATCCTTACGTTCTAAAACCACACTTACATTACCTTTGTCGGCTGTTGTGACCAATAAATTAGGATTGTTTTTTATGAATTTGTGTGTTACGAATAAGTCTTGGTGTAATTGTTTTAATTGGAAGGGGATGTGTTTCATTCTGTTATTAGTTCTCGCAAAATTTTTATGGATATCTGAAACACCCTTTCTGATGTCGTTTTGTACTAGCAAAGGAAATTTATTAATACTAACTTCAATATCTTTGAGATTTTCTATAATTTCCTTTTTGTCAAGCCGAGACTTTTGGAAGCTGAACTTTTCACCTAATGAAATGATGTTTTCAACTGATTTAGGGAGGTTTATATCTGATAAATTAACAATCCAATTATTAGTATTATTACATAAGATCTGTGGATTTTGTTTAATTGTCAAATTCAGTATTTTATTGTCTTTCTTTTTCTTGTGTTGGTCATAGTATATTGATAAAAAATCTAAATAAAATTTATAAAAATCATTTAAAAATTGTTGCGAAAAATTATCAATCAGGTCATTTTCAATAGAAATCAATTGTCTTTTTATAAAATTTCTGCGATAATGTAAATCTTTGATTTCTAATTTCAAGATATCGAAATGTATTTGTTGTATTTTTCTATTGAACTTATTTTGAATAATTTTATTATTAAACATTATAGTTTTAACTTTTTGATTATAAATGTGTAAGGGTATTAAATCTTTTTGACGACATTCTAGTAAAAACTCCAATTGTGTTTCGATTAACTTATATTTTTTGGCCCAATTTATCCAGTTATTAAAGTGGACATTGTGGTAAAGACCCTTATTAAATAAATATCCCGTAGAAGACATATCATTGTCAAATGTCGAAAATATATACATAAATTAACGTCTGTTTTTTAATTTAAATCAAATAATTAACGACAGCAATACAGACATATTATATAAAAATTAATAATAATTATATATCTTTTAAAAATATATATATCATATATTGTAAACCTTGATAAGGGATCATGTTTAGATCCGAAACGTTGGGTATTTTTAAAAGATATATAATTATTATTAATTTTTATATAATATGTCTGTATTGCTGTCGTTAATTATTAGATACAAATGTATATTAGTTTAGATTTAGCGATACTATTTTAGTGTCTTCTGAGATTTATTTAGGTAAGTTGAACATTCTTCAGCATGATTAATTCTTTGTCAAAATTAATTCAATTTCATAAAATGATTACACATGAAGAAAAATTTCTATGCTACATTCAAATACTTACACTATGTAAATTAAATCTATTTTACATCACAGTACAATAGTTAACTAAAATTCATTTCCGAACTAAAGGTAACATTGTCTTCTTTTTTATGATAACTCTTGTATTATCTAACACTGAATGAAACAAATCAATTTATACAGTACTGTAATTACTAATAGTTTTTTTTCTTGTACTACGCGTCTGCTATAAAGTTCAGTTATTAATATTTCTCTTTACTATTCCAATACAATGCATAAACATTTATTGCGGTAATTAACGTAATTAAAAAGTATTTCAAGTAGCTTTATGAAAAATAGTTATAGTTTCATATTAAAGAAAATTAACGTATTACTTGTTAATGACGAAAATATGTATAATTAGTATCATACTATGTTTTAACTTTATGTTACAAAATAAAAATTGTAACATAAGCAATTTACACAAATGGTATAAATTAATTTAATTCTTTTAAACGGTATTTTAATTTTATTATTTCTTAACATTATTGAATAAGTATAAACGATAAGTTCTCAAACATGCTCTGGTACCTTGATAATATATTTTTAAAAAAAGATGGTTGGACTGATGAACACATTAAGTATAATATCAATAAGGTGAAGACAGGTGTTGATTCTATATACTCAACACATTACAAAATGTATAAATATTTATGTTTAGTATCTTTCAATTGGCCTTATCAAAATTTGTATGCTAAATCAATAGTACGCATTTATCACTTGATGTTGAGTATCACCGTATTTAGCGGTCAGGTAATAATATTTTCTCTCAATGTAAAACTTTGCACCGTAACATTGCATGCAAGAGCAGTATATCACAATTAATAATATTTCTGCAAACAATATTAATTTATATGCATGTGAAATACGTCGAAGATTGATGTTAAAAGTTTGCGTTTTAGTTTTTATTGTTATAAAACTACCGTATTATGGTAACGAAAATTGTCTCATTTATTTTAATACATTTTTAATTTTATTAAACCATCTGATTCTTACGTAATATTCAGGTTTACAACAAAATTCAATGTATTTGTTGGATGTTCAATGAATGGAACTTGGCAATTTTATTATTTTGTTTTATTTTATTATAATTACGCATGTGTGTATTAATGGACTATCACACAACGACAATCTTGAATTCGGCAATTAAATTTCTAATATCAATTTCTATTTAAAAACCAATAGTGCTTAATTTTTCTTTGGGATATTTAATATATTAATTTCAACTTATAATATGTAAGAGAATTAGACTGCTTGGCTTATTAAAGCACTCAACTAACCTTTAGTGAGTTTTCTTTTTATAAAAATGCAATCTTTTATTCGTACGTCACGATATATTAATTTAATAAAAAGAATAATTAAATTAAATTGAATTTATTTTTATTTATATATTTACCATTTGAAAATGTACAACTCTTAAATGATGTTAATAATATTTTACATTTTCATAGATTAATTTATTTATTGTTATTAACCACAGATACGCTACATAATGTCGTTAAAGACTCTAGATGAAATAGTTTTAAATGGTGTATGGGTTCTGGCACACGGTTTTGTTCTAATCCTATTTATTAACAATATTGCAAGTAGAAAAACAGTACGTATTAAGCAATTCTTATAATTATTACGCTGATATGCAAAATGAGAATTAATAAGAAAAATTGAAGAGAAATGTTATTTGATGCGATCTTTTTCTGAGTGGAGTAAACCCTCTGGGGAATTTGTTGCATTTTTTTTCTTCTACACAATTTCTGTCTGTGCAAACTAAAAGAATTGTCATTCTGAAAAAATGCAATTGTATTTCAACTAAAAAATGATATTTTACTTGTGTCACTTCATTGATTGTACATTAAAATTGAAAATATGTATAATAAAATAAAAAGGTTTATCGATATGACAGTTTTTACAAAAATTAAGAATCTTTCAACCCTACTGTGCATGTTTGTGAATTTAACATACTTTTAACAACATTTGATTAAAATAATTAAAATCATTGTAAATCGATGAAGAGGCAAAAGATATATTTATGTAGATATATAAAGTCAATATACATTCAATCAAAAAATTATTGGGAATTGTTAAATAAAACATACGATTTTTAATTAATCAACACGCTTTATCTTACCATTTTTATAGCTGTTTTTTGGGATGGCCTTAAGTTGCTACCATGTTTTTTGTTTTATGACTTTTATCGATAGAAAATGGGATTTTAATTTTGGCAACAAAAAGACGATTTTTTGAATGAATGTATATCTGTCAATAAATAGAATGTTTATTTTAAGTTGACAACTCAGAATGATTTAATATCGATCATATGGAAGTTGCTTAATTAATTTCTACAATTTGTAATGGTTATGAAATTGATCTATATTAAGAATGCTGTATCAAAATTTCATTTTTTATGTTACGTGCTTTTTTGTGAAGTTCTAATTTTTACAAAATTGTAAATTAAATGAAAGTATTAAGATGTAACTGAGTGCAAATAAAGTTGTCTTAATGTGAAAAAAATATCCTATTGATTGTAAATTATTTTTCAAGTTGAGAGTTTTTTTTATAAACACTTGGTTAGATAACAGTAATATCTAATCTATTTAGATCAGATCTTAACTCGGGAATTTTTACTGACAGGTGATTTTAAACTTCTGCATATGTACTGGAAGACTAGCGATGAATGCTTATCTTTTTCATGCGATGAATTTAATACAAACTCAGTTAATTTATCGTCTGATATGCTTTGTAAATTGTCTAATTGTTTTAGTTTAAAGTAATGTAACTTTATTCATATTCATAATAATGATGCTTTTGACTTCACATTTTCCATTATATCCATTCACTCTATAAATAGTTTGTTCAACAAAAAAGTGACCGTCGTAATTAGATAGAAATACACCATAACGTCATTTTTACTGCACCATCAGTATCCTTTTGTGCAACATTTATTTTACTGGCTCACAAAATAGCTTATAAAGCAGCTGCAAAATATAAAAGAAGTCATATGCATTTGTAAAGAAACGTGTGAAGCAGTATTTGGAGGTGGGGAGCATGAAAGTACCTGAGAAGGTAAGGAACAGGAGGAAAAAGCAATGAGGCCATCAGAATATTGTAAGATGATTGAAATTGATAAAAGAAAACTGGGATCAAGATTAAAGCAATGTAATATGTACAGATGAATTTTCTTTCTGGGCACAGTCTTCCTCGTTGAAAGCCTGATCAACGAACGGTAGAAGACTTATTCAGCATACAGTAAAACACTCAGTAAAAGCTCATGTATGAGAATGTTTTCATAAATGCAGTTTTGATTGCCTTTACATGGTTAAGGGTAATTTGAACGAAAAAATGTGCATTATTTAGAATTATGTGCATTATGCAGAAATACTTATTGAAGTCAGCAAACAATTTGTTTGCATCATATAATATAAATTAAGTGTTGCAAGGAAGTAATGATTCTAAGTATCGCAGGAATTTATGAATTTTCTCACAACAACAAAAAAAACCATGACGATGGAATGACCAAAAACATCCTTAGACAGAAATTCTATTAAAATTGTGTGGTCCTACATGAAAGTAATGGTCAGGAGAAAATTAATGTATACTGTGAAACAGTTTCTGTTCCAAATTATTGCCTTTTTAAAAAAGACAATAAAAGCAGAAAGCATGACGATCTTAATCAACAGAGAATTAATAATTACACTTGATATTATGTAATTGCACAACAGCTTATGAAGGATGTTTTAATAAAACAAAATAAAATGTATAATTTAACTTTATTTTCAAAACATAACGTTCACTTTCTCGTTGAACAGACTGTAAACTAGCTTACTTATTAATGAACATTATCCTTTATTATCATTACGACTGTCTATTTCGTCACTTGTCAAATCGTTTATTTTTTTTACTCTACTTTATTCTATTCGGATTTTTTTATTTAGATTTATTTCATTTTCCGAGACAACATTTCAGAAATACTTTTGGTTTGTTAAAGAAATTTTATTAAACCTATTATGAATTTTTTATTCAGATTTACTTTGTTTTCCAAGACAAAATTTCAGAAAAAATTTTGGTTTAATAAAGAAATCTTATTACTTTGTCAGAAACTATTACAATTTTGTGTTTTATTTATGCTTATATTTTACTCAAAATTTCACAACTTACATTTATGAATCATTTAGATAGCAAATTTACACGAATGTCTAGAGTGTGATGTATATTATTATGTGGGTGAAGATCGGGCAATTATGGATAACCAAGTAATATTATCTGGAAAAATAATTCTAATCATGTCAGGTAACAACATTGCATAATTTAATTTTTTATATTGCTCTAAAGAAATGTTCGTTCACTAAATAACATACTTTTTCAAATATTGACGGTTTTACAACTTACTATAAAGTAAATTCCCACCATCTAACGCAAGTATTGATAATTAAATTATAGAAATTGATGTATCTCTTTGTTATTGCGTTTTTTTTAGAAATATGCAAGTATACCACTTATAAAAGTTACTTCCAATGTTATGACAGTTCTGTTGCTTGCATCTTGTTCTGTCAATAAGCAATAAGCAATATTTATATTTATATGTAATTTGCTCCTACAGCAATCCCTTTGCTCCTACAGCAATATTAAAGTAATATTACAATCACGTTAAATTAAAATTATTCAGTTTAAGAATATTTCTTTATATTAAAGACCATTATCATAATAGCATTAAATATTCATTATATTAATTCAGCAGAGTTACATTACTTCGACATGAAAATGAAAATTATTGCTGTATTGTTTATGCTTGTGGTTTTGATACTTTAACTTAGTTTTGTGCAAATTTAATACTTGCCACCTAATAATTCTCGATGTAATTATGTATGATACTAATATATATTACGTGATGGTTCTTTACATTTCTGTAGCACAAACCTTTCCTACAATTAGACTAGACTATTCTTATGCTTTTACTTCTGGTCGAAGTGTTCTACATTTACGGGGG
>JABFOX010001601.1:0-12674 GCA_022817665.1 Axea sp. ZL-2020
ACACTTATAAACGTGAATAAACTGAAAAAAAAAACGTAATTAAATATTATAATGTACTGTTTAAATGTATAAATCTGTAATAAGGGTTGGTATTCATGTAATTTTCATTTCAAATGCCGAACAAAAATTTAAATAAGTAATTATTGTGATAGATTGGAGCCATTAGGTACATTAGAAGATTTTAAAAAAGCTTTTTATGCATCGAAATAATTACAGATGTTCTATTTTTTCATATCAATATTAAATTGCACCTTGCTACCATTTTCCGTAAAAATGAAAATAAAAGTTGAATAAAAAGAATACACTAAACTAAATAATTAAAAATTAAATTATTTTTAATTTATAGTATAATCCATAAAATCTAGGTTTATGTTTAAAATAATTAAATTTAATGAATATGTTTATTTACTCGCTGTATAAAGTACATAAAAAGTCTGATCACGGTCAACTATCTAAGGCAATGCATACTGGATAAAAAACACGTATTGAATATTTGTAAAATGCTGTTCAATGATAGTAGACTTGATTCCTAAACTCCGCTCTTTTAAGATGGAGCAGGGAGTAACGTTGAAATCTTAAATGAGTTTATTTGATTACAAGTTGATCTGTCATTGTATCTCCCATGTTAGTTAATTCTATTGCATTTATAAAAAAAGCTATGAATATAAAGATGATTCCTCTCTTCAATAGATGAAATAATCAGTTGTTTAGAACAAAAAATACACATGTAGACCATGAAACCAATAAGTATTATATTATATATATAATATTTTTGGAAACAAATAAGTATTAATTTAAGAACGTTTAAAATAGTAATGAATTAAATAATATTTATACTGTTGAAGTTATTTTTTAAAGAAAAATGATTACATAAAAAACATGATACAACTACTAAATGATTTTGATATATACATAGTGATACATAAAGGTCTAACTAGAAACATTTTAAATATTGTTGTTATAATATTAAGATAATAAAAAATGTAGAAAAAAACTGGATGATAGTAATAAAAACTTGCTGATGATTTCGAATATTCTGACATAAAAATATTACGAATACTTGAATAATTTTATGTACAATATAAATGTATATTTTAAATTGAAGGGATATTTGAAATTATCCTTTACTCCATTAAATATTACTGTTTGCATAGAACATAATTGTCATTTTATTACTCATAAATATCTAAAACATGTAAACATTGTAGTGCTTATACGTTGAACCGGTTCCTTGGGAGTAATTCTGTATGTTGATATAACAGATATAAGAATAAAATAAGTCATTAAATGACTATATAATTATTCTGCATAACACATTTGAATTCACGGTTCCTGTATTGTTATACGTGTAATATTTTAAATTAGACAATTTTTCATGAAAAATTAGATTGTTACAATTTCATAACAACAAACTTATTTTTTTTATTAATAAGCAATATTTTTTCAGTGTCAATAAATATACCAGAAATGTGTAATGCTATAAGCAACTTCATGTATTAATTATTCACTTAATTTAACTAAGTAAATTATTAGTAATAAGTATGACAAAGAAATTTTAATTTAAATTCTAAATTTAATACTAAATACATTGTTGTATCAGTGAAATACTTATTTGCCATTTAATGATTATTTCAAATGTTTTTGAAATAATGATCAATATTTAAATAAGACTAGAAGTTAATTTTATATCCCCTGCTTTGTGCATAGGCGTTACATAAGCAGTTTTTTCAATATACGGAAAATTAGCTTTCATGCGACATTTACAGAAAATTTTAATTAAAATATTGGAAAACTTAAATTTTTTAGCTAAAAGCACAACTTTTTATTAATATTAGTTTCATACTGTCTGGTGCTGTATCTGTATAAATATCTAATTTATATGATTGCAAATTCAAATCAGATAATGAAATTTCTACGCCATTAATCATGGTTTGTGTAAGTTCAATACCATTGTGATTATATATAATACATGCATTGAAACTATAAAATGACCTAAAATAATTTACAAAAGTGTTTACAAATTCTAAACACTAATTAATTAATGATTCAGAATTAATTGTTTATTAATTCTGTATCATTTGAAAGTTCATGATAATTGAAAAACATATCAGCTGGAAGATCGCTTCTTATTCTATAATAGTTTATATACTTATAGAAATATTTACTAAGTAAGATTTATTTTAATTATTATGTATAAAATTTCTTAAAAACAACTATAGCTTGTACTCGACTGCCTGTTATACATGTATGGATTTATTTTACACAATTATAAAATTGATTCAAAACTTTTGGTTAATAAAAACTGGTGCACAATTGAGAAATTTATTAGTGTGTAAAGCACATCGTTGTTTCTCATTCTAATGTAATAGTGGAACATTGTAGCCAATTAAGGCAAAAAAATGTTTGTAAAAATGAGAATAATTCAGTGAATAAGTCAGAAAATACCTTTTCAATTTATTTTGCAATTTAATTACGAAAAATGATAGTAAATTACAAGTTAAAAAGAAAATTAAATTTATTGGATGTAAAGAAATTTTGTGCTACTGAAATAAATTTATATATATTTTTTTTTATTTTCAATAGTGAATTAGGGTTTCTAAACTCTTACTGTATTTTTTACAACAGAAAGATGAGGCGGAGTAGAAGTGATTACTTGTGTTTCAAAAGAATAATAATTTAAAATTACGCAAACTGTTTACTACCATGTTTTTTGGACAGAGGGTGGTTAACGATGTAAAGCAATTGTAATGCTTTAGAGTTGTTGAAATCAATAATAAGAAAGTTAATAAAATGTAACTTTTAAAAATTTAATCTTCATACGTTTAATTACTGGTGTGAGGGATAAAAATTTGTATTAAGTAAATACAATGATATAACAAAATATATCAAGATTTCGTTATAAAGTTAATACGAATACAAACTATGCTTTCATTAGAAATATCTGGAATAAAACTGCAAGAAATATAAGATAGGTAACTTTGTGACATGGATAATTGTACGTAGCACATATTATGAAAAAATTAAATCATTTTTTACTGGTAACTTTAATCTTTGAGTGGTAAAGCTCATGTTATAAAAAGGCATCAAAGAGAAAATGGTGATTATGTTTGGATATACAGAACTTATGGAGCTCGCAAATCTTATAAGTAGCTTAGAAATAATTCAGAATACAAAAGGAGTAATGCAGGAACTCGGAACAAATAATAAAATCACATTACTCTGTACTTCAAAACGCTCAAAATATATAATGCAACTTATTATGCATTGGTTTTGAATTGCTTTTTATAAAACTGGCCTTTAATCAACATTTTACAGAAGTCGCTGTAAAAGATTATGTCTTTATTCAATATAAAACTAAAAATATTCAACTAATTACATAAAAAAATGTCCACGATTATTTTCACGTCAAACTGTTGTTATGCATTAAATTTAGTAGTGACTAACAGAACGAATTTATTAATTTGTTCCTTAACATGTTACATTTGTTATATGTTCATTAAATGATCATAATGGCAAAAATATAAATATTACACATTTAACGATATTTTACACAACCTGAACGTTAAGTAAATCCTGTTCAACATGTCTAAACAAAAGCAAATATTTCAAAAACAAAAACGAATTATTTTAACCACATATTAATTTTCTATTTGTTTTTTTTTGTGAAAAAGAAAAGAATACATATAATTCTTATAAAAAGTATCAATACAAAATATTTGTTAAGAGGAAAATCAGTATGACAAAATGTGTTGAAAGATACATGCTCGAAGAAGATTTATATTCCTAATTTTTGTTGAAACATGTAAGTTCAATACTTTGTTTCTAATTGAATAGGGTAGTTTACTACATATTTTGAATGATTATTTATTCTTATTACATAATTGAATTTTATTTATTATTTTCGATGTTTAAACAGTATTAAAAAATTACTGGTTATTAAATGACTATCAATTTTCCGTCATTGTAAGTACTATTTTCTGTAAAATGCTTTTTACTAATTATTATAATATATATATATTTTTGCTACTTAAATAATATTTAAAATATGTATTTTATATCAAAAGTTCAATTTATATTTCACTAAAATTGTTGATTTTAAAAAAAATGAATATGATATTACAAAATGTACAACTAAATATTAATAATAATTAAATAATGTGAAGAGCTTTACATTTATAATGACTAATTGATAAATCAGTTTACGATTTCTGTATTATATTATATTATATTGTGTTGAAAAAATTGATATTATTTATTATTATATATATTTATTTTATTGTATTAAATATTTATAATTATACTTATTTTTTAAGTTTTGATAACTTTTGAATTTAAAATGTTGTTAACATGAAAGAAAAAAAGAAAAATTACACAATGACAAGATTAACTAGTCGTTAAATGTAGTAAAGTTATTACGTACGATGTGCAAAAGATTTTTCATTGTCACAGATAAGGAATATAATACGTAAATAAAAGAACAAAATAGAGAAACACGTATAAGAAAAATGAAATAGTAGAAATAATGAAAGTAAAAAAAAAGAATAAGAAAAAAAAACATAAAATACACATTAGGTATAATATGTACATGAGCCAAAAGACGAGAAAGAAGATTGCTCCATTCGACTCACTGAAACCACAAATAATTGCAGGAAATAAATCTCTTGACAGGAAAGTGAAACTTGAATACTACATATTCTGATCCAATGTAGTATGCTATTACCAAGTGATTTACTCAAGCATAATATATAGTTTTATAAATAAATTTCACGCTGTGATAATTATAAGACTTGAGTAGTATATATTTAACTATTACATATAAATTCTGTTAATATCATATAATATTTTACTACATGATCTTAACTAATACATAATAATTTGTCAACTATTAAATTCATTTTAACCTCAACATAAATATGTATAAGTACAAGAAATAAATGTGCATAATAATGATTACTTCGCATTATAAAATTTTGAAATAAAAACACTTACAATTTTTACAAATTATTTTGTAATAAATTATGTATATTATTTAATTCGAATTGATTTTATACAAATACTAAATGTGGTATATTCATAAGATATATACAACAGCAAACAAAATATTTTACTATAACATGTATTAAAGTTAAACGAATCAATCAGTGAAAATTTATTTTTTTCTATTGTATTTTGATGGACTATAAAAACATTTTTCTCACGATTGGTTTTCTGTCTCCTGAATTAGCAATTTTTAATTCTCTCCATTGAATATTTGTTATTTATAGTGTATGATAAGTGAAATAGCTTGATGAATAAAATAACAGAATTTAATTCCTCTTAAAGAAATTATTTTAATTGTAGTATACACCAAATTAACATAATTTAGCAAAGAGATAAAAAATATTAATACGAGAAAATATTTGAAAATTATATTCAAGAATATTATTTGGTTTGACAAAATTTACAGCAATTAATTTTGCATAAGTGTAACAAAAAGCTAATATAAGTTGTCATACAAATACATACAAGTATTAACGATATTTAAATTCGATAAATACGATAAATAAAAAACAATAACATGGCATATACGTACTTTGTAGTATGCCACATTTTTCTCATATTTACTTTGACAAAAATAATTGCAATGGAGATATTCATTAAATTACTTATTAACCTTCTGGCATAATTTTGCTCGACAAATGTAAAACATTTCTCCCGATATTATTAACGTCAAATTTTATACATTTCTATGAAAAAATTCTCAGTATCAAAAAATATTAAACAACTTCAAAGCCAACCATAGACAAAATGTTAAAAGTGATTTAAAAATCGTTATATTTAATTTAACAAGTCACAAAATTATAGTAAAAAGTTCATAATAAAATATAAACTAATCAGATGATGACATAATAATAATAAATTTTAGAAATAGTAATCAATATTGATACAGATCTATATTTTTTTATAAATTCAATTCGAAATTTATTAAAGATTTCATGTAGTACATTAAAAAAGGTAAAATTAAAATGTTTAATGAAACTAGCATTTTATTAAAAAGACCTTAAATTACTTTCAATATCTAATTTATTTGTGTTACGTACAATTATATCATCATTGTAAATAATATTCATGCCTGAACATTTATGTAAAGTCTCGAAATAATTTGCAAAAGAGTTTAGTCATACCTTTCTATTTGTAACCATGGGATAATTTAAAAAAAGAACGTTTAGAAAACTATTCTCAGTTTTTGTATACTTTAACATTTTTATTTAAATTGTTTATTTGAATTCCTAATTCCATTAAAATTTCATTTAAGTTCTCTTTCTGTCTATATATAGTATTTATTTTTCAGTTTATCTGTATTAAATACAATTAAATTAATTTTTTGTTTCATTAATTTTGAATATCAGCTTTTTTATGCTATTTAACTCTTTCATATTTCCATTCTAGTTAAGAATCCTTCGCAAAACAATTTTAGGATTTTTTTCTTTAATTCAAAATATTTATCGTCCGACTTGTCACACACATGTATTTCATATGCAGAGAGCTTTGGCAACTATTATAGTAGAAGATATTGTTTCTTTAAATCTTCTCACTCGAGTTCACATTTAATACATGCAAATTGATATCTCAGAGACGTTTGGTCAGTAATTTTATTGATATAAATTGATTTAATATACAGAAGGTTTCAAAAACTCTCGGTGCTTTCTAATATTTTAAGATTAGAACAATTTTTAAATACAAATTTAACTTATTTTTACTACAAGATACCAAAGATAATTTACAAAATGCATATTGTATGCAAAAAGCGTACTATAAAATAAAAATGTGTAACTTACACAAAAGAAAATTAATAATTTTGACAACATCGAAAAGTAAAATTGCGCAAAATTATAAATAATTACTACTGGCAATGGTCGCATTATTTCACTATTATTAGTTGTAAGAATAATAAATAATATTTCAGATTATTCCAAATTAACTTGTTTATTGGTTTCATTAACTAATACATTGCATTTTTATTAGTTATAAAATAAGTATCGATATTTGGACATTTATTATTTCGAAACGTATCACATAATTATCCATTAATATATGAAAATCAATATAATATTAAAAATAAAATCATATAATTAACAAAAAATTAATTGCTTCAGAAAATTTGAAATTAATCTGGATGGGAATCCAGATTTTATCCTAAATAAAATTTGAATTTAGTACACGCAAAGTCTGCTTATAATCCGATCATCATCTATGTGTAATGTTTTTAAATAAAAAAATATATTACGTAATAAACAAGATATACTACAAAATCGAGATATTAAAATACAACACAGAAACATTTCCAAAAATGTATCCTTTACCCAATATTCATAAAAACAAAAACGGTTAAGACCCATCACTATAGCAGTAAATAGCTTTAATCTTAATGAAAGACATATCTTTAATTATTTTGTCTACTATCAGTCATCGCAAAATTATATGTTTGACAGCATCACTCATAAACTCATAAAATTAAGCAACAGAAAAGAAATCGTGTTGAAAATATACACGTAATTACAATTACACTAGTAAACAATAATTATTAGACTGATATCAATAAATATGTAAATCTTAGAATGCAACACTATACAAAATCTATTACCAATAAAAAATCAGAACTTAAATCCTTTGATTTCGTTAAAGTATATAAAAAAATTCATAACAAAATTAAGTATTTGTGCAAAGAATGTACTGACGATTTTGAAAGATAATATTATTTATAAAATTCAATCAATAATTTCAAAAATATGTATATGAACAAGCAAATATCTTTAAAAAAGAATCTGTAAAGATAAAATTAACAATAAAAAGATACTACAAACAAACATACGACATTTGTGATGCATATATGATTGATAAAAAGCAATTGTAAATATTTTTATTTATACTGATAAAATTTAATTAAATATAAAAACTGTTTAATATGTAAACTAATTAATTCATTTAATTCATATGTATTATTACGTTTTATTATAATTTTTAATTTAATTAATTAATTTAAATAATTAAAACTGATAATCTGTGATACTTTGATCTGTCATCAAATTTAGATAACATTATTGTAAGCAATTTTTTTACTTTTGACTGAGACTAAACCTATAGATCAACCTTAGAATGAGTAAAAGTAAAACAAAACATCTACTACAGATGTAGTTTAACATGCTGGTAGATTTTTCCAGAATTGCTAAAAATAAAAATAAAAAAATTTATAAAGCAAGACATTTTTTCTTAAAACTAGATATAAATCTATATTTCAAAATTGACACTCTTAAGTCTTATTTTTCAAATAAATTGTCACCTGACTTTCGTAATTCTAAGTTATGTATTTAGTGCCTCAATGACTGATAAAGAAATGACAATTCTTTAATGTACTATTTAAAATTATAAAAATGACATGAAAATTTAGCTAGGGCACAAGACATTAGAGTGTCAAGATAGAAAAATGAATTCAAATCCATTTCACCATGACTGGATCCATAGCAACTGTTGTCCATAGGTTAAGCCACAGTAAATCATTTACGTAGGTTTTGTATTAAATAATTTTGTTTAACGAAAACATTTTTGATTTGAACATGTATTCTTATATTAAATTATATTTATATATAGAAAATATTATGGAACACAGAAGAATACATTTTAATAGGTATATTTTACGAAGTTTCAATGATAGACCGGAGTCGTTTCAAGAACAAGACAATTTGTTTTGAAATCAATTTAGGTAATGCTGGTAACCAAGAATTTTATTCAAATCAGACCATGCAGATAAATGAAGATTGCAGTGACATAGATGAAAGTTCGTAAGGCATTGTTACTTAAAAATTTTAATTAATGCGTATAAAATTAAATTATAAGTTAGTTATTATAATATTAAATTGAACTATTATTCAGTCAATTTGGAACAAATTACAATACATTTGTAATATTTGTAAAGACAGGTATTTCGTTCTGAAATCATCCGTGAATTCATCAATAAGGCAATAAGGAAATAGGATGATAACTGACATATCATCTTTGCATTGTGACAGTCAAGAAGCAACTGACGAATTAAAACAGCGCTCTTTATATACTCTTTCGATAACTTCTAAATTGAGAATACTCCAGTAACAATTATGCTATATATTTATTTGGTAATTATTAGGTATTACTTAACCCCTCCCAAAATGGGGTGTCAATATATCGATGCAGTTTTTCGCGGTGATCACGAATCTACAATTAATTAGCGACGGTCTTGAACGGTTCTTGAGATATTCGCGATTATCCGTCCAGTACGCGCAGCATCTGGCTGCATTTCCGTCCTGCATAATATGATGCACAAATACATATGTTTGATATGCAGTTCTTAACGTTGACTATGAATATATATGACAGAACTAACAAACTAAAAAACCAACTAAAAAATAGTCAATATATATAATAAATTATTTTATCACGCGATATTTTCGTTAGTTTTGTTAGTTTTGTTTCTTTTGTTACTTTTGTTAGTTTTGTAATTTTCCTTAGTTTCCATAATTTCTAGAGTTCACAATGTAAACATGTATAAGACTGTTATCATCCCATCACTATTGATGAGTTCACGGATGATCACAGAACGAAACATATTTCTTTACAAATATTAAAAATGTATTATAATTTATTGCAATTATATAAAATCTGTATGATGCAGAGTTACTTCAATGCGTTATATCATATGAAAGTATAATTAGTACATCTACAAATTTATTATTAATTATTATACACATTTGACTTACACAAATAAAATTAAAATGCTGATAAAATTTATATTTTAGAATAATATTATATTCAAATTGAACCATAACATGTAATCTTTATAATTCATTATAATAAATTAAAATAATAATAATAATATGTAGAATCTACAGTATTTTTATGATATTTCTAAATTATTTCATTATGAAAACAACTCTTATTTTTCTGACATTAAAGGCAGATTAATTTGCGATTTTTAGGAAATTGTTATATTCAAAGTAAAATAGAATGTAACAGTCAAACTCCAGAAAGACTTACAGGCACGTATGATGAAAAGTACAATTACTTGCCTTTGGGGTCTAATAAACCATGTGTTTATGTAAAATCATGGTGGCCCAATCTAGAGTGGAGAACAGCTAATACAAATAATCTCTCTTTTATAGCAAAATTTCTTGTAAGTTCAATACAACATTTTATAATAAAAGCGATAAATGTAATATTTTATATTGCAGAATCAACAACTTGATGTTCTTAAAATCGAATAGAAACCAAAAAATAAAATGATAAAACTTAATTATTAATTAGTTATTAATAAATGATTTGTATAAATAATTCTAATTTTCTACTCATTAAACAATTGAACAAAATTATTTCAGAGAAGTAAATTAATAATAATTGAAGAATTGGTTTCCATTGAAACCGACGATATTTATAAATCATATAACGATATGATTGATTCACTGAAATATTATTGTATACGGTACCTGCACACATTGAATACAGGCAAATACGATGACGAAGGAGGAACAACGAAATTGGATCGACTCAGATTGAATTTATGTCGTCAAGAGATTGAAAATATATTAAAAATGATTAAAATCAACGGCAGTTTATCCAATAATTACTATATAAAAATTGCAATAACCCATGCCTACAAATATTTACAAAAGATAGAAGATATTTGTGAAGATGTAATTAATATGAAATAATATCTCATTTATACAATTTGATTTTTTATTTCTTTTTTGCTACAAAATTGGAAAACACGTAAAATTTGTTTAACTTTTTTACAATCAGGAAAATATACATAATTAATACAGTTTTAATTTATACTACAATCATTTTATAGTAATCATCCTTTAACGTATAATATTTAATATGTTTTTGTATATTCTAATTTATAAATAATTTTAATTACAATGAAAATAATTTAAATAAATATTGTAAACTGATTTTAATTTTTAAAATAAATTATTGTTTGTTACTGTGATCAAAAAATGCAATCTTACATGAAAATTAAGTGATTAAATGTTAATGTTTATTGATTAAAGACTTGTAAATATTGTATAATTTTCCGATACAAATATATTTATAATTTATATTAAAGTTTTATCATGCATTAATAAATTAGTGAAAAATCTTTCAAACAGCCACAACATAGTTTCCCTGATGTGTTCATTTGGATGATTTCCGATACAAAACGGACGGCTTACGTCCGCTTACCAGCCAGTTCCATTATATATTCGGAGGATGAGATAGCACGTGGTGAAAAATGTGGCCAACTGATAAATTTATTCATGAAAAATGTGGAAAATCAAACCGAAACGTACGATTACAGTGCATGCAAAATAGAAGTATTTCTTTGGCTGGCAAATGTAAAATTTGCTACGGCTTGTTGGAACGCAATACCACCCGGCTATGACGTGGATTATGAAGCGAATATTGGCACATTTCCTCGCTTCATCGAATACTTCCAATCTGCGGTAAACGCGAAAAAAAGTCTTACAAAGTTCATTGATCAAATTACAAGTTTTATCGACTAAAAATCTTTACAAATTCCAAAAAATTAATAAAAAATTACTTTAGGGTAATAGAATATAACCAAATAAATTATCTTCTATGCTTTCAATAAAAATGTTAAATGCTATATTATGTAATCAAATTAATTTTTCGTATTATATACACATAAGAATCAGTTATTATAATACCACTTTAACTATATAAAAATGTAATCAAAAGACCAAAAATTTAAATTATTTTAATTCAAACATTAGAAAAATTTATTAAAATACGTGTCTTATATGTTTTATATTAAATAAAAATAATTTACGTTTAAATTTATTTTTTTTTGTGTGTTGCAGACGTTTCAACTTCGAGCACATATATTTCAAGGTCGCTTCGATCTTGGAATGGACGCTTCTGGCTTATTGGATCCATTTGTTCGCGTCATTTTTCATGGATATACGTTATCCACAAAAGTGAGCTTTTTGATCGAAAAAACAGGATTATTATGGCAATTGAATTAACAATTTTTTCTTATTTGACATTTCACAACAAAAATGTTAATATTTACTTTGATAATATTTCTTGAGAGACTTAACATTTTTAGTTAAACATATGAAAACAAATTTAGTTATACATTACTGAAAATATTTTTCATTGATGTAAAATAAGTTTCTAATACTGTATTTCATTAAATAACAAAATTAGTTATTTAAACATTTATTATTCGTTTTACATTGATATAAATCCTGAAAAGGTAATAAAACAAAGTCTAAATCCATTTTGGGACCAGACGCTTGTCTTTCCTCCTGTTATTTTATATGGCACTAGGGAGCATATAAAATCAACACCTCCAAATGTCGTAGTCAAAGCCTTTGATAAAGATTTATGCGTAAGTTTCGTCATGAATAAAACTAAGCTTGCTTTATAAGAAGTTGTGATGTATGAAATATAAGAATTAAAACAGAAAAAGTAGCAGCATTGTGTTCAAATATAAATTCAAACATAATTAAAATTTAACTGTCATGAAAAGGGCACAATGGAATTTTGCGGAAAATGTATTCTGACTCCAGTTGTGAAACTCAGCACGGAATCGTATGATACTCCAGATTTCCCACCAAAACTGACCTGGTGTAAGCTCACGTCGCAAAAGGATTTCACTG
>JABFOX010001602.1:0-12673 GCA_022817665.1 Axea sp. ZL-2020
GAGCGTTGGGGGGGGGGCGCGACAAGGAGGGCGGGGTAGCTGGGGGGTGGCGGACGCCTGCTCCCCTAGGGATTACGCTGCGGACGGATTCTTCGGGGCCTCGGGGCGCGGAGGGTCGGGTCACCGAACTCGCTGCCAATAATTTCGTTGTAGCGCGACGAAGGAACAACGACTGCCCCACGTACGTCGGGTTCGAAGAGCCAGGCGGTGGCGATTGCGCAGGTCCCGGCCTCCACCGAGCGCTTCTTTCCTTCTTTCGTCGTTGCGTCTCGCTTTGAAGCGTGCCCACGCGTTGGCTCCACGCTCTCTCTCGAGTTATCAGTGTCTCTGTCCTCCGCCGACTGCGCCTCCTCACGTCCACCAGCCTCCTATGTAAACTTCCCCTTTCGCTATTTCGATAGAGAAGCGCACGCAGCCGGTAACCCTAGTCCTGCTCTGCCGGGACGTTCCGTGCCGAATCGTTGATTGGCCTTCTTCTCTTTCGCTTTTCCACCGTTTTCCTTCTTTTTCCCCGTCTTGTCTCGTTCATTTGTCTTTGAACTCCTTTTGAATTTAGACGTGAAAAGAGGCAAGAGTTGCATGGTTTTAGACTGAAGATCAAGATTGGTCGTGATAACAGTTTTTAGGATTATTGTTACGGTATCGAGTTTCCACACGGGAAGTTGCAAAAAATTCTCCGGGCTGATCTTTCAAGGGAATTCACAGATCCTATGTATGATGGTATTAAAATGGTAATTCGGTTATGGAAATTTCGAACTCTCTTCGATGAAATTTATACTTTGTTTATTTACTTAATTAACGGATGGAGCAATGGGAAGATGTTTTTAATTAACCGCTTCATAGGCTTCTACTTTTATTAGGCAAAAAATAGAGATAATTTGATAGAAGCTTAATTATATCGATCTTGCTTAAAAATTTGATGAAGATATCATGTAATAATATGTTGATATATCGACAGCATTTTACTCTCATGAATATTTTAGCCAGAAAATTACGTTAATAAATTTGTTTCGCAAATAATCTATTTATTATAAAACAATTAATTATTATTCCATCGAATATTTCTTATAAATTACATAATTTTATTTATAACAAATAAAAAGTAGCTTTTACTGTGTTAAAAAAATTTCAGAAATTAAATTACAAAAAATAAAAAATACGAACAATATATACTTTTTTTCAAATTTTATTCATAAACCTGTTCTAACAATCTGTCTTTTAAAATGATAAAAATGTCATGTTATATTTAATATTATGTCTAACTTTAGATCAGTCTGCAAATTTGGTACTAGTAATTAAGTTGAAAGTATCACAAGGTTCAAGTTATTTGCAAAATTATAAAATCTGATATCAGATTTATTTCATAACACATTTTCAATTATTTAAATTCACAATATATTTTTATGTGAAACGTTCAATCCAGCTGTTTATGTTTAAAAAATATAAACACAGATTTTAGTTATTAATAAACATTTGTAACCTTTGTGATGTCGCATCACATTTATACTAACATATTTTATTTATAATATTATACTACAATTAAACTCAACTCTTAATATAATAAATATTTGAATAAATGTATAAATTTTTAAATCAATTAAAAATTTAAATATAATAATTAGGATTTATTAAAGACCATTTACCACATTTACAGAATGTATAATCTTGTAACAAAAAACGTTTAATAGTTGTAACTATGTATAACGAAAATACATTTAAAATTAAACTCCACAAAGGTTTGAAATAATTATTCCGTAGTCCATAATACGAAATAAAGGATATTATAATTTACCAAATTACAGTCAAACCGCGCGATGCGTTGGTATAACAAGATCGTTAAATCAACAATCTAGATCATTAAAATATTAATCCAAATAGTACTCTTTGCAAATATGAATCGAGTGAAAATTAAATATATGATTTTTATGAAAACATGGATGATCCATTTATCTGTATAAAATTTTGTACATGAATGTATGAATTTTTGAAGAAATCAACAGTATATAAATTCGAAAATATGTACGACCACATACGTTCGTTTTCATTTTTTGTTTTTTCGCCAATGTTGTTAATATGTTTTTCAACCCGTACATGTTTAATCTGTAAAAAACTTAAAATCTCATATGGAACTGTATATTGGCATACGCTTTATTTGCACTTTAGTATTCAGATAAAATAACAAAATCAATCAAACATTATTTTAATTACCAAATCGCTATTTTTTGAAAGCACGTTTCAAAATATATAACAAAACATTCGATTTTCCCATAAAACTGATCCATTTCATTGACGCTATAACGTGCCTTTCGTAAGAACAGTCGATATGACACAATAAAATGTTACTGTATTTTTTCGCGTGGATATTTAATTCCTATAAAATTCTATTTTCACAATTTTATTAGTCGAACTGGAATTACATCCATATTGCTGTAAGATAAAATAAAATACATTAACAATATATAAGATAATTTTATGAGTCGTAGCGATGCTCATGCAACTGTAATAGAAGACCCATACTTTGACCATATCCGACTGACATCAAATTTGGTATTGACATATGTGTACAATGTTTGGAATAATTTTTAATTCTGATTGATCTACGTGAATATATTTGAAATTTTATAAAATGCAGGTGTAACCTTCATTATTTTCCAATATTAACGATGCGTGTTGCTTATATTTAAGCAAAACGATAGAATTTCAATAAAAATGATCCAAATTCCGGACAACATTTTTTCTATATTATAGGCATAATTATTTAAACCTTATGCAAACATAAATAATGTTAATTTAACTAGCAAAACTAAGCTTTTTAAACAATAATGTTTGAAGCTGAAAGAATTGCAAGCGTTATTTTAAATCAACGTGAAATCAAAAATTATACAAATAAATTTATTCGATGTAAAGATATGAATTTACATATTTGGTCAGATTAAATATTTATTTGTTTCACAATATGTATCATAACATTAATTTATTTATACTTTCCATTATTATTATGGGTGGAGTAAACATCGGTTTACAACTACCGAAATCAATGTTTATTTAATACAAATAATACTAATAATAAATTTGTTTTCAATTTTTATTATTCATTCGATTTGTACAAGTTGATGCACAAAAAAAATGTTATTCGAATTATTTCACATGTACATCAGTTAATCACTGTTGGACATGAAATAATTAAACAGGTGTAATACTTGTATGAGCGTACGATGATTTCACTAAAATAATTAATTTAAATATTATTTTTAATTTTTCGGAAAACCAAAACCCAAAATAAATTCTTTAATACTTTATAGCTTAAAAATAAATATAATAATCTGACAAAAAATAATTTGTATTATGTAAACATATAAAAATTAAATCAATATTTAAATACCGTATAATAAATTCAAAGATGGAGAGTGTATTTTCCCATTGTCTGCTTGGAGATGATGTTTTACTCAAATATTTATAAGAAGTTTTTCACCGTGTGAAAATTCAAACTTTTAAGAAATAAATTTATCGGAGAAGGGGAAACTAAAACTGTTTGTTTCGTCTAAAAAGAATATATATCATTTTTAAATTAATTGCACGAGAAGTATTAATTTTATACTGGTTAAGAGATTATTATACGAAAATGTGAAATCGAATCTACATTCATTTTGTTCACGTACGTGTTTATCCTATAAAGAGAGTTATTTGACGAATCTGTAATATTTCAATCCCGTTTTAAAGCATACTGATTTCACTTTGATGACCAAGTAATCAGGATTTTCGTTTTTTTCCTTTTTACGCGAAGCTTCAAATGTATGCACAGATTTGATAAATAATCGAAATATAGCGTTAAGTTTGATTCATCATATTTCACCAAAAATAAACATGGAAACGATACCAAAAGCACGTTTTAAAACTTACGATGTAAAAATTAAATATATTTTAATAAAAATGAAAAGAAGGATTGAAGAAATTCTTCAGTTTATCGCCATTCGAAGAGTTTAGCTTGAGACAATTATTCTTTTATTTCCGCAGATCATTTCTCCAGAATTGCAATTAACAACTCAGGTATAAAAATACACATTCATTTGTCTCTTTTCAGGGTCAGTTCTAAATAACCAAATTATATCTTTATATGAATCCATGTATATAATTATAATTTATTTAGGTACACAAAATTTAATTTAAAAAATATATTTTTATTTATTTAAATATATAAATATATTAAAAAATTATACATTTTTTATTATTATATTTGTGTATTAAACTACCAAAAAATTAACAAATAAACGTTTCAATGTTGTACAAAAGTTTATTTCTTTCAACATTTCGGTCACAACTAATTGATTTTCAAAAAAATATTATAAATTCGTTTTAAATAATTATTGTAATAAATTAATCTAAAAAGCTTTGTTTAATATAAATCTGTTTGAATTTTTTCCAGAGTGATCGCAGCAATCCAAATTGAATCGCAAGATTAAAACCGTATATTTTAAAACTGACGTTTTATAAAAATAAATCATTTTCAACCTTCTTTATTTATTCGAACCTGAAATTCTATTTCTGTATATTTCGCTTTGCGTACTGGTATATTAATATGTGTATAAAAGTGATCTGATGAATGTGCCGGTGTATTATAAGACATTAAAAATACATTGTAATAAGTCATACAAATATATAAATATGTGTGTGTGTGTGTGTGTGTGTGCATATCACTTTTGTTGATCATCGTTTCAAACAGTTTTACACGAGTTTCATCTGGAAATGATGCTGTTAAGACAATAAAGTGCTTGCTTTCAAAATGTGCTCCGCGTACCATAAGGAATGCGTATCTACATACCGAGAATTCGAATGGTATTTTCACTATTGATTGTGTACGCAGTGTATACACACGACGTTATCGATTTTCATCGGAACATCTCCAAAGCCACCTCCTATCGCGGCAGAATTTTGCTCCAACGGTATTTTTTCATGATCAAGCATATAGAATTTAAGTTATCGAAGGACTTGAAGTTTTTCCTCTGTCTACCCATCATTAACCTGCGGTAAACATTTTGTTGAATTTTCTTCCGAAGGTGAGACTTCTAAAAGAACAAATGCTCCGAGAATTATTTGCGCATCTTACGAACATTTATTTGCACAAACTTTTAACGCTTTCAAAAACCAAAGTTTGATGGAAATTTGGTGGTTTCGAGTTTTTTAGAAAGTTTTCAATAATTAAAATTTGTTCAAATCGTGTATGCCTTAGCAACGAAATTTTTTATAAATATCATACATGCCAAATTCAATGCGATTCGCATTGAGTCCAATTTCGGTTATTACAACATTCTCCAAAATGCACGAATAAAATTTCTTAACATTTTCAAACTCAGAAAATATTATTCGATTTGCAGACAAATTTCATCAATTTTTTCAAACAATTCAAGTCTTAAAAATTCCTTGCAGTTCCATATAAATGTGTTAAAAATACATATATATAATATAAATGCTTTAAAATACGCAATTTTCTAAAATTCCGTACAATTTACAAACACGTCAAAAATTCGGGAAAAAAGTTCAGTGCTATTTCCGCGACCTGCTTTTGGAAAAAAGCGCGAAGCGCATTCACAAAATAAATGAGTTCCTCAAACCCCGTGATAAACTGTTTGCGCTTCTTAGCACGTCATTATGAGGAATAATTCGTTCGTGAATAGTCGAATGAAAATGTGAATTAAATTGTAACCGCGTCATGTTTTATTCGAAAGAGCGCGCCTTCGGTATTTTTAGTTGCCTAATAGCTTCGGAAACGTATTTTTCTTGAGTAATTTCAGAAAGATTAAATGATGCCTTCCGTGAGCTTTTTTCGTCGGTCCATCGGGACATGTTAGTCACCGGATAGTGTTGCAAGACGTGCACAAATTTTAAAAGCACTTATATGATGTAAATTTTATGTGGGGTGGAAAAGTGTAGCAACTAAGTGACTGGATATAGCTTACAAAGTACCTCATTTTATGATAACGGTAGTCATTTTTACTACACTGACAAAAAAATTGTTATATTTTATTACAAACGACTGTTTAGTGAAATGAGACGTTAGGTGGAATGTGGCACGTAGAAATTATTTTCGTATAAATACGCATTGGTAAAAATCAAGGTGTGTACTTGAACCAAATTTCTTAGGAAAGATGATGTGAAACATTGGTATAATGAAAGCCTCGTGTTCAAAAACGACTTAAGTGCAATGCAAATTCTGCATGATGCACGTTATGTTTACACGTAAAGGTTAACATAATATTTTGGTTCAAACCAAACAAGACAATACAGAAACGAAACGTTTTCGTTCCCCAAACCTTATTTGCGAAGCAAAGCTGGACAATAATACAATGGATGAATAATTTATTGTACTTTGCATAATTTGAAATTAATTGATACCAAATCAGAATAATTTGATAGCTGAAATGATATTATTGTCATTATTTAGTCTAAGCAGTCGTGTGATATTTCATGAATTTATTGGACATGATCTCTAAATACGCGATACCAAAGCAGACCTTGCTTCGGGTTCTAAAATTATTTATGATCGATGCTGTATAATTTATCGCCGGCGTAATATCGTCATCTATATTTTCAAAATTGGCGTGTATTGTTTATATGATCATTTGACATTACGAGAGAAAACATCGATCCCTCAGTCTTTGATGGATTTAAACCCGCGAGCTAATGCTTTATGAAATTTTTACGTCACTTCCGCCTTCGTTTAATCTCACAAGATAATAAATTTGTCCAGGATCGAGATGAATATCTCCATAAAAGGTGTACAGACATTTTTCTGATGTACAAAAATCAAACAGTTTTTTATGCACAAATATAACTATCACTCAAGGAAAAGCACCATCACTTCAGTGTAAGTATTTTGATACGTCAAATATCATAATTCCCCATGTTTAGTATAATTAGAAAAATGTTAATTGTCTTTGTATCTATCAATTTGTAAAATATTTTCTTGACTGCAAGGAAATGGTTTACATGTGTATAACAAACTCAAACGAACAAAGCCGGTGATCTTTTAAATCATCATTGAAATGCTCATGTACATGAGGAAATGCAAAAATTGTACTATTTGAAAATAAAAGTTCTTTATTCCCCGATCATTCTTGAACATCAATAAGACCAGGATGATCACTGCCTTATCTACTCAACGACCGATGATAGACAGATTTTATTTTTTTATTCACTTTAACACTTTTTATTCCCATAACGGGGGATTCCCATTGTCATTTAAGACATATTTATTTCTCTTCAAGCAGAAATTGAAATATTGTAGTTTTCATTCTTCGGCAATAATAAAGATTTGAAACGATTAAAATAAAATTTTTTACAGTTTAATAAAAAAGTCAAAGTTAGAAAATTGGTAAATGTATGGCGAACATAATGATTTCAAATTTTCATGTCTTAAAAATTGCTCATTATTTTTCAATCTTTTTTACGAGGTTACTATAATATAAATAAAATAATAATGATGCATCATTATAGTATATAGTATGATATATACATATGTCGGAAATACATTAGAAGTAAGACATTTTACTTCCACGATGTATTCTATTCTTCATATTTTACTTGCATTAAAATATGTATTTCCCGCGATAAAAAAAGAAAAACTAGAAAACCGTGAAAATAATAATGAAAATATTTCTTTTAATGGCTCCAATGCTAAATTTCACAATATATTTTAACTAAAACGCCAAATGCAATTTACATTTTCTCATAAATATTAATTTCTGTAAAACGTTGAATGAATAACTTTCTCAAATGCACCGCTTATAAAAATATCGCGAACGTATTGGTTTTGAAAAACTTTTTACAATTACAATTACATGTAAAAACTTTAGAAAAGTAAAATTGTTCAGCGAAATGTTTTCCGTCTGTTTATTTATATATCTGGTGTTCATTTTGAATTTATTATTTATATTCAAGAACATAAAAGTAGTAAATTAAATTTTATTACAAATTTAATTTAACGAATTAATTCAACTAATAAAACACAATCTTAAAAGATGTAGCTTTATTTCAAGCTTTCTCGCAAAAATTTATTAACGTAAACGTTTCAGTCTCATGTTTCGCAATCAACCTCTACTTTTATCCTCGCAAATATATACATTAATAAACGTCGATAATTTATAAAATAATGAATATTCGGTTTTTTTATAGATTGTCATCGTATAAGCTCTAACTAGTATTAAACACAAAAATAATTAAAAACATACAAAATAAAAGAAAATAGATCTTCTCAATTGGTTACATGGGACTTTTAATTAAATGTCATTAACTGAAATTGTAATATACAATTAAAGAAAACTATAAATAAACGATCAGAAAATACACTGAGAATTGCTTTGAAATATAAAGAACAGAATATAATTAAAATAGCCGTAAAATCGAATTTTTACGAAGTAAAATGGTAAGGTATATATGATATACAGTAAAATAAACATAAAAAAACAGAACTAGTGATTACTATACAATGAACAAAAGTTTCGTAAAACAATAATAGTTAGTATGAAGCCAGTACCAACTATTCAGCATTATAGTAATTTATATCAGACAGTTGTCAGTTATTTGAGATTGTGAGTAATAACTTATAGTTTAGTGTTTGTCGCTTTATTGTTTTCTTATTCCAATGTTATATTTAGAAAGATTCTATCTTAAAACGTAAAAATTTAATTAACTAGAAAAATGTCATTAACATGCGTACATTGGGTTGATCTCGCTTATATGTTTAAAGTCTCTATGGTACGTGTACCAATAAAGTTTGGGAACTTACACAGCACTTAAAAAAACTAAAAGATTGTATATTTTAATAGCGCTAAAACTTTATACATTACATTGTAATTAAGTAACGTGTATGTTATAGATTACTAGAAATAACATCTCGTGGATCAGTATAAATAAATTCAATTAACTAGAGACAATGAGATGTGCGGAGCTTTCTCTACTCATCGTACTGATTCTTCCAACTATTGTTTAAATTCCATGTTTAGTTCGATGAAGTAGCCATATATAACAGACCAAGAGCAAAACTACGCGGAACTACTAAGTAATCAGTACAACTTGCACTTCATTAAAGAACCAAAAAGGTGCTCTAAAAACCGCAGCTATACCACAGATTATATCGTTTAAAAATAAATTCATGTTTTGTTTTTTTTTTTTTTGACAGAATAGTTTTACACCTGCTAACCAAAAATTTGAAGAAATATTTAAATAAAAGCATAATAATTATAATAATAATTAAATCAATATTTCCTAGTGATAAACTGATTAATTTACTATTAAAATTAATTCATCAATGATTAATTATAATTAAATATTGATTAATTAATTAATTTCTCGTCTGCCCTTACGCATCATAAATGCATGAATATAATTTAAGTAATATGCAACAGTCTGAACAAGAAGTATTGAAATCTATAATGAATTTTTTACACATATTTATTCAATAGAAAAAAACTCAAATAACAAATTATGTTTTCAATTGCGAACTTGTAAACATTTTTGTTTACAATTATGTAATCTAAAGCAAATACGTCATTAAAATTAAAAAAGTGATTACAACATTTCTTCACGATTGATGTAATTATAGAATCATTTCTAGAACAAAATAGCATAAGTATGTTATATATTATATACATGTTTCTTTTTTACAATAACTTTTCAACTCGTCTATAATATTTGAAATACACATATATTAGGTAGAAAATGAATTGTAAGCAACTTAGCAGACATACGTGAAATAGTGAACTCTGAGAAAGTGTTTGGTAAAAAAGTGTTGCGAGAAAGAAAATGCAAACCGTAAATCAACGTCTAATTGCTAGTTAAGCAAAAATTCTTCCGTTCAAAACAATGTTGTGTAATTGATTGGTGCAAACTGACAAGATAATCGTTTAAAGCTTAAAGATTAAGTATATCAAAATTATATGCTTTTTATTCACTTGTTTGCACTAAATTTAAATGTGATAAATAAAGTTATTGCAACCCGATAATATAACAATTCGGAAAAATAGTCTTTTGTGGCATGATTTAATTCACGCTATCTAAGTATATTTACAGTTATAATAACTTTTTAAATTTCTTTTCATTTTTTATGTTTTACTTGTCCATACTTTAAAAACAATCATTTTTGTGTACAGATTTCACAATGCAGTTTTAATTTACAAAAATTTGCACACAGGCTAAGGAAGTACTGATTCACTATAAACACATAGAAAATGATAACAAAATATTATAGTTATATTTTTTTATTCATCGACACTACCGGATCAATCAAAATTGTTTCAAATCTAGATTTGTAGAAAAATTAGTAATCTGTATCAGCAAGAATATCATAAAATGTATTGTTTCACCACAAGAAATAATCTTGTTTAATATCTAAAATTACATTTAGATTATATTGAGATATAAATTTTATATATAAGCTTTTTATGTATGTATATATTAACTTCACCGAACGAAATTTTAATGGGTGAATACACATTTGAATCTAAATGTTACAAAACATTGCACTGAATATATTTGTAATAAAAATTTTGTATAATTTTAACAAAATATTTATATGAGTATGTTAATAAAATTAAGAAAATAATTTGTATATTGATAAGTTTATCCAAATTATATTTTTATATTTCATACTCAAATAATTTAATATATTATTTATCGAGCATACTGTATTCTTAACAAAAGCAATCCTTCAATAAAATCATTGCCACATTAAAATATATATTTATAGAATATAAATTGTTTGGCACTAAAATTACATTACAAATTAATAAAAACAAATAGACAAATATTTATTATGAATAAAGAATGCAAAAATATTCTCCCAGCTGAAATAATCAGTAGTAGTACAAATATAAGCAGATATCTCTGATAATTCCCAAGTGTTTTTCATTTCTTTTCATTCTTTCATTTTTTATTTAAATGTTATTCTTTCTTTGAAAATCTATTTAAAATGAATTTAATGAAGTAATTTTTAATATTAATGGATTTGAAATTGAATCATAATTACACTTTAATTTTTACAAACGGATTTCTCAACTGTGAATTCAATTTGAAAACTTATTTATAAAGATGTAAGTATAATGAAGATGTAATTTAAAATCAGATAACTGCAAAGTGGTTTATGCACAAAATAATTTGACGAGATTTCTTTTAAATAAAATTCTAACTAAAAGTAAGATTTAATTAAAATAGGAATTTTCGGTATAGGGTTTTACATGGAAAATCCACGTGGTTTTATCATTTTTGATGCGTTTTTAGCTCAGAATTCTTCGTGTGTAAAATGAATTATCGTAATGTCAATGATTTATGGCGAAACATGGAAATTGGGAACTGTATTGTTTATAATTTTTATGCAGAGAAATAATCAAGTTAATTGGTACTGATACGAGTTCAAAATCTGTGTAGTTTTTTTTTTAATAATAAAGTGTATCGTAAAATTAAACAATTAATTTTTCTCATAATCAAGATATGATTGTCATTTTGATATTAAGAAAAGAAAATATCTTTAAAAATATTTTACATAAATTTTTCATTAATATATACAATGAATTAAATGTTTGATTATAAAACATTTTCTTGTGATTAATTTTAATTAAGATTAATGCGTGGCACAATAAAACAAATTATGTTCTTTTATTTTATTTTTGTTAGTTTACTTTTTTTAATGAAATTCAAATTCATGCCATATTCTTTGTAATGAAAATTATCTAATGATAATATTTTTTAGTTGAAATAATCAATATGCCAATTGTATGACAATCGTTTTATAAAACAATATGGTACTACTAAGACAAGAGTAAACGGACATTTAACAAATAGTCTGGTAAAAGTCGAATTATTCTTGCGATTTAAATCATTGTCGAATTGATTGTTAAACAGCTACACTCTTTATCAGACAGTGTCAGACTGATTGTCAAACGTATGTCAAGCTAAAATACATTTATTATTGAATAATCGAACTTTTCGCATTGTCAAGTCTTCCTCTGTCTACTGAATATTTTATATTATATCATGATTAAAATAGTATCATAAAGAGAAGGTAGGTTTTAAAGTTTCAGTGAAGAATTATTCTAGTCATTATATTAACTTAAGAGACAATAGTTCAGTTCTTTACTAAGAGCTTTTTTAGTGCAACACGAGTTTGGCAAACTACCTAACATTAATTTGGTAATCAATATAGCATTTAGTCTGACAAGCAGTTTAACATTTTGATAACAGACTCAGTCGCTAGCATAATCCAGACATTTCCTAAACTTATTGTTGTACTTTTCCCACATAACTGCTCAACTGTTAAACTACACTGGTTTCATACCTAAAAGAACATATAAATAGTATAAATGAATTACCAAAGTGACAGCTCGTTTTTTCTTTTCTTTAAAGATCAATGAAAATGCATTTTTTTCCATTAAATTTTATTTAAACCATATAAAAAGTAATTATATCATAATAGTGGTACATCTAATATAAATCTTATTCTTAAATTTAATTATATGATTTGAATATAATATAAAATAAAATAGAGTATACCATGTAAAATTTATATTAGGTTGGGGAAAAAGAAATCCATTATTTTTTCGGTAGATGGCTGTAGTGATCGATATCTCGTCAATTATCGATCAAACAATTTTCAATTTATGCTCGTTGTCAAGGTAACAGTTCG
>JABFOX010001603.1:0-12672 GCA_022817665.1 Axea sp. ZL-2020
CAAGCGATAAAAGTTTCGTGAACTTGACGAGATCAAGCTGCGTGAAATTTGACGCGACCGTTCAGTAAGCCACGTTATTCCGGGCCAACAAGCAGCGTGATTGCTTAAACCCGGTATCTTTGGAGGTATAATGACTCCGACCTTCCTAATTCCGTGGCCGGAGATGTGCGTGGCGCAATATCCGCAAATGTTCCTCCGACGTTCCCAGGCATTGGAACATCCTTCGTTCGTGAATCGGAGCGCGCGCGACGCATCGTTCTCTCAAGCCGGTCGTGCACGTGACGTGCGCATGTGGATCTGGTTTCGCCACGGGGTACACCCACACGAATCGCGGCGCGACTGTGTGTTCGCAGCGGACACGAACAGCTACGATAATCGCATATGAAAAAGCTCGCGCGCCAAGGGGGTCACGGACGACTAGCTCGTGTTAAGAGTCACGCTCGCTGGTATCGTACTCAAACTCGCACGCTGGTCAATGCACGACCCACCCGACAGAGGGAGAAGCCGTAATTTCTGATCCCGAAGCATCACAGGATTGGCGTGTGCGAGGGACTCGAGTAGTGGTGGCAATGCTACGCGCGTGGGAGCAAAAAACAGATTCCTCGAGCCGTAACCGGTTCGCTTAAGTTAGTACCCTGGATTGGGTACATTACTGTTCGTTGGCTAATATCTCGAACGAGGGGTTAGTCGGCCTGATCCGAAGATGCACATATCTCTGCCAGCCTCGCAAGATTGCTCCATCTCGCGAGCGGAAAATGGTTCCACATTAAATCACGGTGTGCTTGCACTCATAGATATTAACGCCAGGATTCGTATCATTTTACGATATTTACCGCGCAGCAATGAAACATAGGAGACAAATAGATGGATGAGAAAATTTGTTGTGCCATAGTTGTGGAGGTGGCATTCCTGCCGAGAGATTTGATGAGAACTGAAGCTTGAATGATTACTAGGAATACTTTTACGTTTGTGACTTTTTTTTTCAACTTAAAGATTTGTTTGAACAATCGGTGAAATGGAAAAGTAAAAGATAAATGGAAAACGATGTTTTTGTGCATTTGATTCAAAAGATTTTTTCGATGGGATGAAGTTATTTAGACTATTTTAATTATTTCTATGCTTTCATTTCCAGCGTCTTGTTTATTTTTGGATAGTATTTCATGTATAAACCAACTGGTACATCAACCGCAATAAAAATACCTATTTTATTTTTAACTCGAAATTTAAAATTTGTATTTCAAAATTAATGTTACGAATTTCTTTTTATTTCTGATTGAAAATATATATAACTTTTGCTGTTATAACAATCCTTTTTATGTTTCGGGTTCTTATAAGATCCTTGTTCGGAAGCATTAGTAGTCTGATTCATTAATATGTTTTATCATTTAAATATACTTTATATTTGACGCTACTATTTATTTTGACTGATTAGAACGTTACATTCTTTCTTTGCGTGTAAAATTCACTCGAATTAAAGTCTTATTTTGATTAGCTGTATACGTTATTTAGTAAACGAAATATTTTCATTTATATATAATGCTAGTTGACATTAAATGTTTTTCAATATAATTTACCAACCAATTATGTGAAATGTACTTCAAAGCAATTTACATATTACATGCATTTAGCAATAGTGAAATTATTATACCTAAATGTTATATACAATTACATACGAAATGAAATGCAACGCTACTAAGTAACTAGGTAAAATAGATCCTTATATGTAATGCGCACTTTTATCCATAAAAAACATCAGCTTGCATTTTGAATGATCATTCCTCTAAGTGTAGCTGAAACTCGTTAATAATCAATCATTCCTAAAGAACTGAACGTGTAGGAAGCCGTCTATAACGAGAATGTTACCTAATAAGGAAAGGTGTAATATTTCGCAAACGAAGTCCTGTCACCCTGTAATAATAATGAGAATTCAAGTCGAATAATAATTGCGGGATACAATTACAAAACACATTGCATCAATCAATGTTCAATTTCATTGTCATGAAAATCCTTTTTTCGCTCTTCAAGAAACAACGCTTTCATGGCAGCTCTGCAAAAAATAAAGGAACAATTATGTAACTATAAATGTACTTTTTGACGGCGGACATACAAAAATGCTTAATTAACAGATGATCAATAATAATAAAAGAAAAATTAATTTGTGGTAGTCAATCTTTGTTGAACGAAAACTTTTGAATGGAGACTTTTGTTAAACAAAAAATTAAAATAATTGTAATATAATTATAATGATTAATCGGTTCGTTTGAGATCGAATAAAAGCATCAGCTGAATTGAAAAGTCCATGAACGAGTATCATTATGCGCGAAACGTTTAATGAAATAGGTACTAAAAGTGGGCATAACGCGGTATTGATCGGTTCGTATATTATAGAACTATAACCAAAGGCACCGGTTCAGGATAGAGCAAGGAGCTTGACACAGGGTCTCGAAATGTGCGGGCTTCATTACAGGACAGTGAGGGTCGTGATCTGAGTTTCGGTACCTAGTCAGCTTTACCTTTCGCCGGCAACATAACTACCCTTCCCTCGCTTATATCTATCAGTTCCGCAGCGTCTATCGATACTCTACGCATGATCGCCTATTTCCATGAAATACGAACTTTACGAAACCATGCATGCCTAAAATAATCGAATGTGGCAATATCGGTAGATGAGATCTAATAAGAAAACTTGCATTAAACGAACTTCATCACGTTTTGGACAAAACTTTATCTTTCATTAAACCTAACTAATTGCTAAATAATTGTGGCGAAACATATTCGATACAAATTCTGTAGTCAGAAATTTCATAAAAGGGCACAATTGATGACAAACGTCTAAAAAAGAATAATGATCACACTTTTGGCTGAAAATGACAAATCAATTGCAGAAAATGACTTTATGAATAGTGAAAAATCAATATTAAACAATTTTGACATAAATCTGTTTAACGTCGAAGTGGATCAATTCACTTTAATGGCATATGAGTTTTGTTTGTTTTCGTATGGAATTCACATATTTGAACAACGAAAGGAAAACGGCGAAGAATATTCGTTACGTTCGACCTGGATGAAATGATTATTAAAAGAATTCGATTGAAATTGGATGTGAGAACAAGTGCGTAGTCGCAATAATACGACAGTTCCAGTCAAGGAAATAACATAGTACCGTCAGCGTTCTTTTTTACGCTGAATTTTTTATGCGCCTTTTTTCCGCTATATGAGATTTTTTTGTATTCCATTATACTATCAGTTTACAGTGAGATTTCATGGTAATTTATAAAAAGCCATTTTTTCAATTTAATAATTAGTCTACAAGTGTAATTTTCAAATATTCCATAAAGACTACAAAACATATTAATTTATATTAAATTAATATCCGAAATATAATTAAATTATTTATTATTTATCAGTGAATAAGCATTTTAATTATATAATCACAATAAAAATAGTAATTATTATTCTTTATTTGTGATGAAAAATTATAATCACACTTTTTATGTCAAAATTAGAAGCAATTGTGATCACTATTTCTTATTTTTTAATCATTTAAATAATTTATAATTATACAATTTTTACGTATGATTATTGTAAATTAATCGGCAGCGGAATATAATGCAATTTTTGTATACTTGCACAAAAACTATTGCTTTTGATACTTGTCGAGCAAAATGAAAAGAAGTAATAATAACATTCACCTTTTTTTATAACCTCATTTTTTAATTAATAATAAAATATATTTTTTTAACTTATCCTAAAATTCAACTCTGAAAAACTAGGAATAAAAAGCAGAAAATTTCCTGCACTTTTTACACAAAATATACTATGAACCATAAACGGAATTGATGTCATTCTTACTTCGGAAGATTGCAACATTGGATTTCGCCTCATATGATAAATCTCGCTTTTGATAAAATCAACTTTTAGTCGTCGGTTTGTAATATAACATTTTTAATTCGTATTAAAATTTATTTAACGTCTATTTTTACTTCTTTTTTCTTCGTTTTGGTTCGTTTTGATCGTTTTACTTCGTTTTACTTCATTTTGGTTTTTTGGTAGACGTTTTACTTAGAGATGGTAACTAAGAGACACAAAACCAATAATTGGGACATTTGTTTTATTTTGGTATTGTAATATTAGTATTACCTTAGTTATTCTAATAAATGTTGACAATTATTTGACTGCATCATTTTCAATAGTAAAACAAAATTTAAAAATGTAATAATTACTTTTTCCTTACGGAAATATTTAGTATAATTAAACGTCACACTATTTTACATCAGATATAATAACGTTTATTTTATTAACAGCAGTTAAACATATATTAATATGTACATAAATAATGAAATGCGTTTGTGGGAATCAATTTGAATTCAACGCCTTCGTGGTATGTGATTGCGCGTTAATTCATTTATAAGTTTATCTTCAGAAGTTTTCGTTGAATCTCAGGAAACGAGGTATCGAATTTCATCGAATGATGTGATCGATGAAACATCGGTCATTAATTCTTGTCAGCAGTATACGAAGTTGGGAATATCGCCACGGGAATCAGTGACTGTGTGGCAGTAATATAAAAATTTCGAAATCAAAACGTATTCAAACCACTGTTCTGAAAAATCTGAAATCAACGTTTTTCTTTTCCAATTATCCAAGCATACGATTCCAGTGATTCGTTTTTGCACTATTTTTTCTCTTTCTGTATATATATATACACATACATAAATACATATATATAACTTAAAACCTAATTAGATACAAATAATAAATTTTATAATCTTTATGTTACATAAATCTAGCCATCAATTTAATTCTATTAAATCAGCATCATGTTATTTGAATATACGAGTAGATGTTCAAGTTATTCTCGCCTTAAGATGTTAAATTAACTTTATTATAATAAAATTATCATTTTACACCAATTCTTTTCGATTGCTGAAAAAATAAATAAATAATTTATGTATAGTTATTATTTATTATAAGTATTATTTATATCATATATATTTACATAAATTTATTTTAATATATGACGTAATTCAAAATAGTGTATTGTTGATATAATATTGGAGTAAAAAATTGAATATGTATGCACAACCTTATTTTTGATCTACACACATTTTATTTACTATTCTTTTTTCGTGTTTCCGAAACACCATTCTTACTTCTTTAATTAATTTTTAATTAAATTTAGAAAACATTTAACTTTATTTTGTTTGATTTTTATTAACAAATTGAATTTATTAAGTAATTAATTTATGCATATACAAAGGGATGAAAAATGTAATTTTAATTAAGAACTTAAACGCATTTTTATTAACAGCCTAAATTTATTAAATAATTAATTTATGCATATACAAAGAAACGAAAAATGTAATTTTTAATTAATGATATTAAATTAATAATGCATAAGATTTTGTGTTACAAAATTTACTTGTGTCATACATTCTTTTTATTTAATAAAGTTTATATAATTTCTAATAAAAAAAAGAAAATAATGTCATTTTTCTGTTGAGATTAATTAAAATCATGTTATGTTTTTACTTTATTACCATATTGTACTTTTTTTAATATTTTGTTTTATATCTATTAATTATGTGAATAAATATTTTTTCATAAATAAATATTTAAAAATATCACGTTAAAATTAAAAATTTGTTTGTAACATTGTATTATTTTTAAATAAACTACATATGAAATCTCTCAAACAAGTTTTATTATAAAATATAATATATATGGTATTAAATTATTAATTAACATTGAAATTGGATTACTCACTGTTATAACTTTATTGAGGTGGAAATCTAATATCACGAACGAATGTTACGCAGAAATATATTGTGATTTTAATTTTAAATTCACTATTATTATAAAATGATTAACATTATTATTAAAATGATTACTGGACAACAAAATATACAATATTGCAAAATGTTTTAGTCAAATATAATTAAATTAAATATTACTAAATAATTGTTTACAACTATTACATATAAAATTGTTATTCAGACAATACAACATGTCCCCTTTATAGATTTTGAATCGATGTCAAGCCAGTTTTAATTTTGTATATGAAAAGATTAGATCGAAATAATTTTTTTAATGACAAAATAGACTTACCAACTTTGTTGGAAAAAATTATAATTAATTTTAATTTAGTTTAAGCTTCGTCTTTATTTTACGAACTTTTTTTACTTTTATTAGGTCGTTGCAAATGAAATGAACGTTTTTCTTAATTTGAACTTTCCGCTTTTGTAGCTCAACTTTTTTCTATGTGGATACCGCTGAATGTGTGTTGTCTGAAATGGACACATCTCATACGCGAATATAAGAACATTACCCCACATTTATACCGTACATGTACGTGGGTAGAGAATATTTTTCTGTAACATGAAAAAGTAAGAAAATTGCATAATTTTACTCTATGAATTCTATCTGGGTTATGGTGTATCCCATTTAATGCACAATATTAGCACTGCTTTCAATGAATGCTTGACATGTAGCAGAACCACTATGCGTTGGTTTAAAAAGTATTGATCTGAAAACTTATTTTATAAGTATTGAACAGTTGAATTCTTTTTCTTACATTTCAATAAATCTATCTAATAAACTTGTATTTATTTGTTTCTGTACTTAAAATAATTTCTATTATTGGGTAGACCTAAAATCAACATTATGATGACATTTTACAATTCTGATGAAAAAGAACTTTTTAATTCTTATAAAATTTCATTGTAATTTCTTCATAAAATTTTAATTTTAAAATTGGTATTTGAACTTATATCAGATTTAAAGTTGGAAAGTTATTTAATCCAATAAAGTTCCAATATCGAATTAATTTCGTAAATCTGACATATTTTTCAGTGAAGACAAAAATTCTGTTGTTTAGAGAACAAAACCAGCAATTATATGAATCTTTGAACTTTAAATTACGGTTATGCTGTAATTGTTATTGCTATACTTTTAAGAAATAATTAAAATAGCTACAATGAAACCATATTCCACTATTTGAATTATTATGAGAATGGTATGCATTATTCCGTTCTATCGTAATAATTGAAAAATAAATGAGGAAGCTATAAACTTAACGACAGAGGGAAATATGTCAAATAAAATAATTGTTGATGTTTTATAACACGTCTGCCAGGAACTGGGTGTATTAACGAGCGTTAAAATATATGTCAGTACATAATCTTTATATTACAACTTAATATAAAACGTTAATTACGAAAAATATTGTAAATGCATTTGAACAATATATAAGAAAACGTGTATATATAGTAATTAAAAGTTAACAAAAACAAAGTGCAAAATTCTGTTAACGAACATCAATAAACTCTAAAGTTTAGAAGAAAATAATATTAAATGTGCATTAAGTAAACTTTTGGTTTGTCATTCTCGTAATTTAAACAAAAATTAAAGTACTTATACCATAATGCTGTTAGTACATTAGTATTAAAAGAATTTTTTTTATATTTATAGTAAATTTAAATTTCGCTTGCAATATACAATTAAAAGTAGTTATTTCATTTTCAGTGATTGAACACGATCGATAATTTCTAAAAAAATGGATTTTAAAATATTTATGATGTTCGTGTATAAAGCTATACATTTAACGAAATTATATAAATTAGTCACAAGAAGTTGTTTCAAGAAATTGAAATAAATTTCCTATGCAATAATTTAATTAGATCTAATAAAACGTAATTATATATATTAAAATAACTATTTAACTTATAAAATAAATTTATTTAGTTTTTGTTTTTTAATTCTACAAATGTATTTGCATAAATTAAATTTTACTATTCTTCAAAATAATTCCAAGATATTTCATAAAAATGGTATCTTATTAAAAAGTGTGATATATTATTTATACAATCAGAAAAATATTAATTTGAATAAAACGTATATTTATTTGTATTAACTAAATTTATTTGGTTAATTTGAACACATTTTAGTTACTTTAACTAAATATATCTTGAATTAATTAGTTGAAGATAAAATAATATTATAAAATTGTATAAACTTATAAAATACATAATTTAATAAAATTAAATAATATTGCAATTGTTTTGTATTGAAATTCAGTTATAAAAATCTACTAGTAGAAAAATAATAATTCTTTTTAACTCCTTTAAGGGGTATGGAATGTACGATTTGTATTGTTTTTCAATATAAAAATAAACATGCAATCATTTAAAAGAAAGTCAAGAAGCCTGACTAATTTATTAGAATTCTAGCAACTTAATCCAATTGTTAATTGCTCTAACTCAGCAGAATTTACACTGCTTTAAATAATTATAATTGAATTGTCTGCGAAATGTAGATTTAATTCGAATTTCTCGAAAGCTGAGAGGACATTAAGCAACGTTTTGTGTTATTTTGTTCTCACCTTTTTACAAGATTTAACTTGCTTCGGACGTTTTTCATTCGAAAAAATCAAACTGCAATTTTATTTCAAACAAAGAAGATCTTTGTTAACGGAGTTGGTTCTTCAGTTTCTCCTGAGAATTACTGAGTTTTTACGATAGACTAGTCGTTTCAATGATAGAGTTCTTCGAAAATTATTATTCTCCATCGATATTAACTCGAAGTTTATTAAATTTGAAAAGACGGAATTATCGGCTTTAGGTCATTCACCCAGTTGCTTCATTTTTAAATCCTGTAAATTGTGTATGTAGGTTTGCATATAATTGTGCATCTATTAATAGATTCTATGAATAGTCTTATTATATGATATTATATTATATATATTAAATGGATGTTTTAAAATACAGTTAATAAAGAATTTGCCTAAATAAATTTTGTTTGAAAATTTCTGATAAAATTAATAAAAATTTATTAATGATATTATTGTGTTATTGCGCGGTATCATATTAATGAAATAGTACACTTAAAAGTGTAATATAGTTTTAAAAGTTACTTAAATTATTATATAGTGCGGAAAAATGAATTATATTGGAAAAGTTTGTAACGCAATAACCAACATTTCAGCAGAAATTATATAAAAGATATTTGTTTTTAATATGAGTTGAAAAAGTTTACATTAGTAATAAAATTGTTGTTTAAGAATGATTAATTTTATAACTTGTCAGCATTCGATTGCACTTAAAAAATTTTTGTTTGTAATCAGTTAAAACATTTCACCGCGTTTATGATTCATTTTCGGTATAATCGTTCGAAACGAAAAAGACTCGTTGACGACGCACAAACGATTCCGAATGTAGTATCGTTAAAACTTTGATTAAATGTGAACGTAACGAATGGTCTATGGATTGTTGAAATGTCGTCAGTGAGTTGTTAATGAGTTGTTAGTAATTTATTAACGAATCTTTGATGAATCGTTAATTAATTATTGAAGATCAGTTCATCAAATATTATTGTGTTCTCATAAATTAATTTTAAATATAAGCAGAAAATCCAATTTCTTTTTCATTTATCATCTAACGATTCCCAACGATACTACATTTTGAATTGTTTTCCTATCGTTAACTAGTTATTTTCAATTCGATCGATCAGGTTGTAAAAAATTCAGGAAAGAGTCAACAAATTTATCTAGGGACATTAAAAAACTTCAGTGGTAATCGAACGTAGCATAAGTTGTCAAATTTTATCACTTAAAATTACAAGCTTATTTATTTACAGTATATTCAATATTTATGTGAATATATTCGTATTCGAAAATAACTATTAAGCATTTAAAATGATATTATATTCAATTAATTATAAAAAATGAACATATATTTGTAAATCTTTATTTATTGGTTATAATTAGTTATACTTCAATACTTAAGTGTTAAATAGTAGATAGAAATTTTTTGATTTAATATCTCAATTTTATTGTATTTAATAGACAAAACAATGCACTGACATACACATAAAACATAACATACATGATTTACAGTTTTATTTTATTTTGTTTATTTATTTATTTTTTTTTTATTTTTATCGCAGTAAACATCGGATTTCGCTATGCAGCGATGTCACTTGTGGAATATGTGTGAGCCTGTCGAGCGATATATAAAAACCATATGTATTAAAAATTAAAAAGTTCTCAATTGTTATTTCTAGAACTGCATATCACAACACTGTATTATTGAAACATTATCATGAAATCACAGTAGTTAAACTAACTGTATCATTTATAAATAAAATCTTTCAAACAAAATGAAATAATTTTGTACATACTATGTAGCAAGAACTACATTATTATGATAAACGCGATCACGCTAATCGCCGAGTTTGGTAAGTGATCGTCATTGCTTCAAAATACACGTCGATCTTAAATTCTTACAAATTTGAAATCTTTATAATGCATCCCAATATAGGAAATTTGATAAGTTAGAATGAAGCATATTTTACTTTTTCATTAAAATTTATAAATACATGGAAACTAAATTAATATCTACAAAATAGATATTTATTTAACTGAAAAATTCACCATACAAAATGTATTTGTATAAATACGTATACGAATATTTCAGAATGGAACAGTAAATATTTTATTTGATACAAGTAAATGATTAGTTGAGACTTACAAAAATATTTTCTTGACGAAGTACAAGCTATTGCGTAGACTTTTTACGTATGTAATTAAATAAACATCATAGTCGTGTTATTAATTTTGTTACTTTGAATTGTTATTTATATATAATATGTTAGAAAATAATAAATACTTAATATATAATTTGATGTGTATAACAAAGAAAACTCGCAACTTATTTGTATTTTAAAGTAACGTGTTTCGCAAACTATTCTCAGTAGGTGGCAAAGTAATTTTTTGTCATAAAGCTTTAAGTATTTTTTTGCAGTGCGTGAAAAAGAATGATGAAATGAAAGTTTCGTATGATATAAATTAAGATTTCCTTATAATTATCTAAATATTAATCTACCATTATTTATTAATATTATTGAATTCAGTATTATTAGGCGTAATATGAACCGCATATTGTATTTATATTACATGGGAAATGTTTACAGTTCTCATGAGAAGTTAAGTTTGTGCATAAGTACCATAACGATATAACAGGACATGATTTCATTTACTTCAGATAAAAATATTATTTACATTATCAGATTGCAATATTATTATACGTATAAACTAGCTAAACTAGCATTTTACCAGAGAGACACTACAATGTTACTGTAGTATATACTTAACACCAATTACAAACAAATACAACAAAAATTTCGTAATAAATTACATTTTCAGGCGTTATCCGAATATTTCACACGCGTTTTACTATTGCACCATTATGGAATTCGATATTAATTAATACCATTTAAAATACGTTTTATAAAACATAGTTTTTGCAAAGAATTAATACATTAAGTGTTTATTTATTTCAGTTATTTATCGGATAATAAATTTATTAACAAAAGAGCTTTGTTAATACAATTCACTTTAAATTATAGTAAAACACACACACAATTGTATTTCCTAAATGATACGTAATTTGACAAACGATAATTTTTGTTTAATTATATTTTCACGTTACTTACATTTTCAGTGATGTATACTGTATTATATATATTAAGAAACTAGTGAAACGGAAAAAATATAATTGTACTGAAACATACATCAAAAACTCATTTCAACAGACTCTATTGCAGTATAAGTTTTGTATACCAATGAATGCAAAATTATACATCGTACAATCAAAGTTAGTATTATTTTGTGGTCATATTCATATTGATAACAAAGTTTATATAGTTTAATGTCTCTTTGTAATTTGACTAAACAAAAGAAATTTTTTATTTAATTTTATCTCTAAAATTATTTACATATGATATTTGTGTACAAATTTATCTATCAATATATATTTAAATGTTATAATATACAGTTTAAAGACATAAATTAGAAATAAAATATTATTTATCAATGTATAGCCCGGATAGAAGAATATATTACTAATTGCATTAAGATTTATATTTTACATGGCGATATATTGCGTAATAATTGAGCCATGTATATACGCGAATAACTAAGAACTATATTATAAACGAAGCTTGACGAATGATATGTGATAAATCGATAGTCAATTTTTTCTCTTTATAATGCATTTATATAAACATTTATTTATTCATATAAAAAGTCATAAAAATGATACTTATTGTACCATATTTTAATTTGACATAAAAAATAGTATCAAATACTAGTTATTAAAATAACATTTTGCTTTACAGGATTGCAAAATATGTATTGAATTATTAAAAATGCATCATTTTTATATTTTGTTATCATATATATTTTCATTAATTTTACAACATAATCTATTGTAAATGCATATGAACTAGTATTCTTTTAACCATTAACTTTAAATATAATTTTTAATGTCCTTATATAAACCTTATATATATTTTTTTTTAATTGAATATCCTTATATAAAAAAATCATTATGGTATTTTCGAACAAAAGAATGTATTGCATTCACGTGAAATTATTTCATACGCGGGTTTTATTGATATAAAATTAAATGTAACAAAGTTAGAAATGAATTTACTCATTATTATGTCTGTAGTGCTGAATTTTGTAGTTCATGTAATTACTAAATAATTCAATTATGTGTGTCTATATTTCTGTCCCATTTTATGCACAATTTTATGGCTTCATTTCACATTTTTTTCTGTTTGCGGCTAATACGTGCTTTAGTCCTCATATGCCCACCTTTTACACTTTGCCCC
>JABFOX010001604.1:0-12666 GCA_022817665.1 Axea sp. ZL-2020
AAATAAAAAGTTTTAATGAAAATTATAAGGGTGAAAATTTTAATTTTAGTTTTGTTTATTTTTAATCTGGTTACAAATTATTTTGTTTTATTAAATAAAACAAATTTTGTTCAAAAATATTCGTTTTTTTTTATAAAACAAATTATTTTCGTTCTCCAAGTTAAAAGTGCAATATAAAACTTCAACTTTAATTTGAAATTTATAATTATGCATCAAATTATTTAAATTTAATCATTGTGACCTATTTCATGCAGTTGTTTTTTTTTTTTTTTTTTTACTAAATTCATATTTCAATAATTTTTTAAGAAAAAACAAAAGAAAAATGAAAAATACGTTTTTTAATTACATTAAGAACATAGTATTGTAATGGTACTTATTCTTTACGTTTTATAATTTTAATGAATTATTTTTCATTTTATTATTAAAATTATACATGTTAAAATACACTGCAACGATAAATATGGCACTAATGTACAGTCTCTGTAATGTTTCAACAAACACGCCATGGAATAATTCCTTTTTTCAATTAGATTCAGGTTTCGATGGAAACTGGTAAACCCGATCACAGAACGCTTTATGTGGGTCATTCGAGGGTATTTAGTTGAATGGCATTCTAATTAGGATTCGAGAAGGCTAACCTTATCGGACGATGATACCATGTATAAAGCTAAGCATTAGAGTTGACCTAATTGCATTTACTTAAAAAATACATTTAGTTATATTTAATAAATCGATTAGTTGAAATAATTGCTCAAATAAACAATAATGAAATAATTGTTTCACTACTTTAAGTTGTAATACAACTAAATATCAGAAATTGTAATTTAAAAAATATATAATCTTGTTATTGTCATTTAATACAATGAATTAAAAAAAAATATTTTCAGCGTGTTTTAAGATTTAAATGTGTGTAAAATGAATTATATATTTGAGCTCAGAAGAAATATATGGTTAACATTTTTTGATAACCGTAATTAATTCCTGGTTAAAAATGATAACTGATGTGAATAAAATATAATGAATATTTTAACAATAAAACGAAATTTTATTATTTATTAAAATAAATGATTTATATTTACGAATACTTTATACTTTTACATTTACTATTTATTACATATAAATTTTGCTATGGCTTTTTTGTAATTCAAATAATCTTCTCAAGTTTTATCTTATAATATATTTACAACGTTTGTTTTATTATTTTCGTATAAAATTAACATTGCTTTAAGTGTTTATATTAACGTTGTTAACATTTAATAATTTATACTTCAAGTCAATTTTATCTTTATTGAAATAAATATTGCTATGGAATGATATAAACTGCATATTAATTATGTAATAATTTATACATAATTCATATATTTTATGTGTACAACATTTTAAATTTAGCGTAATTTATGTATCACTGATGTATGGTGTTTTTATTTTAGTATTTTTTAAATACTACAACAAGTACAGTCCAAAGATTTCTGTATTAAAATACTTCTTTTCTAAAATAAGCATTCTTAACTTTATACAACATAACAACACCGTGTATAGAAACTGGATGTTGTTTAAAATAAAGTATAATATTTTGTATATAGACGGAACAATGATTACATCAAAATTGACGTTAGAAAGTTAAATGGGTCAATGTACTTTTGGTCTTAGTAGGTGCCTTTATCTCTCTCTTTCCAAGTCGGATTTCGCAACATTACAAAAAAACGCATTACTGGCCACTTAGACTCTAAAATTATAACTCACGTGCCATTTATAAAGCCTTGAATCTCGCACGAAACATAAAAAACAAAAGCGTTAGTTTATACCGCACTTCGCGTAACCGCCAAAACAATTTATGTGTCTTGCATTCTCATTTCGTGCTCGCTTGTTTCGTACTCATTCCGTAACAAGGACTTGCATTTTATTTGGCCTTTTACGCTCGCCATATGCATTTAGAACTCCGAGGTCGCTCTGTACCACCGTCTATGACTCGTAATCTTCCCACCCTAGTATCCTAAAAAGTAATGGAGAGACCATTTGCTGGAGTGTGCTGAAGAGGGAACGCCTAGGGTGCGTTACGCAACGAGACTGCGATATTTATTGCGAGGGAGTTCACGTTAACACGTCCCCTTTTGTCGTAACAGTATCATTACATCACCAATACGTGGATACGTGGATACGTGGATACGTGGATACGTTACAAATATATACAATACGGATCCTTTTTCTTTTATGTCACAGTTTATTTCATTTCGTGACAGAAATTCACGTTGGCGTTTCAATAAAATTCGTAATTTAATTTCTAATTTAAATATTCATCACATAATTTATGGATTAGTTACTTAACTTCCAACAAGATAATATCTCTTTCAAGATAACATTACTTTGATAAAAACGTTAGATGTAAAAATTAGTTTGTAATTAAAATAAGAGAAGTTGTATTAACTAGCATAATAATTGATCATACTTGCAATATGAATTTTCTAAATATTCCATAAGTAAATATGATATAAACGATGATTATATATAAATGTACAATATCGTTCAAATCAATGTGAAAATAACACAGGACTTCAGCATCATGATTTCGGTGCAACATTATTGTCGTTTCCATTAAGCATAATGTCATTTGCATAAATACTTCAAGTGTATGTAATCAAATGCGTTAATCATATAATCCGATTTTCTAATTACGTACAAGTTATCCGTGGTGTTATAACTGGTTAGTATAGTTCAAATAATAATTGGTATTTTAGAGTGGATAACAAAACGTGTGTAAAAATGTAAACGAGGAAAATATATCAGAACTTTTATACAAAAAATTTTACATAGAAGTTCTTAAAAGTTCGATATGATTATATATCATTGTGATTCTATATGATGTATATACTACGGCCTAGATTTAATATTTATTAAAATAAGAATACTTTGTATGTTTTTAGTATTAATTCTAAAATATAAGTTCGTCGATAAATGTTGAATTAACATTTTCTGACGTTAAATCACCACGAAGAAATATTTATCTATAAAATATCAATGTTAATACAGAAGTGATTTATTCCATGCTTTATGTAGCAATAGTATGCATTTTTTTGTGCTTCTAATGTTATAAAAGTGAATTTTAATATTTATGTTTTAGAAGATAATTTATTATTGAACTCACAAAATATATAATAAAGATTGAAATAAGTTATTCAAAAAATTGTTTTAAAATGGTAAAAAACTGTTTCATTAATTTTTTAAGTTATAAATATTTTAAACAATTATTACAGTACATTTTGATAGCTTTTAAAAATGCAACAAGGAATAAACATACCACTTACGCATATCAGAAAACTAAAATCACATATACATTTTACATATATGTTTACATATGTTATTCTTATGTATATGGTTTAAATTAAAAATTATATGAGACGTTAGATGCAAAAATTGAGTTAAATTTATTATATTAATTTATTATTTTCATGAAATGAAGTATTTATTAATACGTTAAAATTCGTTTTAGAAAAATACTTTTGCCTTTATATAAAATGTTCTATTACTAAAATGTAATACCGAATACTTCGATGAAATATTGCTACAAAAACATTGGTGCGACTATTTAATATATAATTATTATATTTTATACATATAATATTCCGACATTATATGTCTTTTTGAATGGTATTCTACCAGAGTACAATTAAAAAATATATTTAATGAATATTTTTTAAAATGATTAAAAATTATTTTATATTAATTAGAAATATAGCAGACATTAGATTTTTTTTGTTGAAAATGTAAAGGAATGATCTTGCAGAATTGTGACGAAATGGACTCTAGTGGAAATAAAAGCTTGACATCAGTATAAAATTGATTTAAACGTGTGTATTTAAACTTAGACTGAAAAGACTTCTTAAATTTCGATGTTCAATGTTTCAGACATCTTTATCCTTTTTTTAAGTAACAAATTTTTTAGTTTTATTTGAATCTAGGGTTGCAAAAAAATACACGCATTTGTCACAATACTATATATATAGGATATTCGAAAAGTCTATAAAAAGTCGCATTTTTAGAGAAATATATTTTAAATTACAAAATACAAAAATACGTATCCAATATTTTTACAAAAACTCATTCAATGATAGTATATTAAATCTCCCTATCAGCCCCCTATCCTCTATTCAGCCCTAGGGGGTTGGGATGAACTGCTTTAAAAAAATTGCTTTCAAATTATAAGTAGGAACTTTCGCTTTTTTCATCGTAGATTTGAATTTTGCGTAAAAATTTCTAGATTTTGAAGAAAATGTTTTTGATCTAATATAGTTTTTGAGCTAATATAATTTATAATAGGTTTCTCCGTAGAAGTACTTTTATACTGAAATAAAACTTTTTCTCGTTATCTCACCCTCAAATAATTCCATATTTTATAATTGCAAAGACTGATTAAATTGTAAATTAAAATTAATTTTTATCACGTTAAAATGAACAAAAGTTTATAACAATCGCTTATTTAGGGAAATAATTATTAATTTTCCTCCAACATTTCAAGTGGATCAGATATGTTCAAATTAACGCTCTCGTATTAACGCATGTAATACGATTTAAATAGATCAAAATGCATTACTCTGTTCGTTATTGTTAGTTAGCATAATATTTTTGCTTGAGAAAAAAGAATTAATATCCTCGTGTTGCGAGCATGTGATTTTACATCTTACGATAAATTGTTTACATTTAATAACAACCATTCAGATCATCCATCCATCTTTAGATAAACTTCTTATAAAATGATGATTCAGTATTATGACACATATTCGTTTAAAGATTGAACAAAATTTGAAAAGCAAAAAGATACTGCGAATAAAGACAATAGTTTGTAAGTTGGTACAAGTATTATTGAAATCGCCCATATATCTGTTAAATTGCCTAACAAACTAGTATAGCCAAATCATCCGAGCATGAAATATTTAATGTAAATAATTTCTAGTCCTATAAGATGAAATTGATTCAAGAGCTTTTTGCGAGAATGCTTTCATTGGATGGAGAAGCTAATAGATATTATGCAATATTAGTTCAAGAAAAATTCCCACTAGGTAAGAGATTTCTATGTGTAATATTAACATAAAGTTAATGTTGTGAATATTGTGCAATGGAGTTGTGTTGTTATTTTTTATTAATTCAATTTAAAACTTGAAAAGTACTTCAATTTACTGAACAATCAGATAATACTGGAAATCTGAAACTTTTCTGGAGAAATAGGTTTAACAATGTCTGGTTTTAACAAGAAAGAGTTTAATATCATTTCGCATTGATTTTATGTAATTTATTGATCACGCTTTTTCCTAGACATTGAATTAGTAGGGGGCTACAACTGATTAGCTACCAAGGTCACCTGATCTAACTCGTTTAGATCATTTTTATCCAAACTATTTCAAATTCAAAGTACAGAAAAAATCATAATAGCACCAGAAACATTATAGAAATTAATTTATAAAATGTATGTACAATTTTGACATTGTTAAGTACCTGGAAGTAAGCAATTCAAATATCGAATAAAGTCGCGGATTTTGTTGTTAATCTCTCAATAGTGAGAGGTGATGGGATTCATTGAAAGCAAGCATCACGATGAAACAGAAATTTAGTATGTTCACATCACGACTTCTCGGCAACAATAGAAATAGCTTCTTAAAAAATTCATTCCCATTTATTACAAGTGAAAAGTATTGTTTCAATTAAAACTGACATGTAAAATATAATTCTGTACCGAATATCGGGTTTTCATTGAATATGTAAAATTCCTCACCACATTTCCTGGTAATATTTTTTATTTTGCAATTCAACGTGTATTTCTTATGAAATTCATATTACTAAGATTTCTTATTCCTGTAATAACATACCGTAGTGCGTTTATTTTCTATATACAAAATATTATACTTTTTAATATTAGATCGAATATAATTTCGACAATTAATTTCTTCCATCTTTGAAATGTTTAACATTATCATATCTTATGATATCATATCATGTTATATTGATATGATATCACAAGTTACCATACTCTCATAGAAATTTCTTTTGAAAATATGTAAAATGAAATAAAAATGGTATTGAAGTGTATTATTAGCAGTTGAAGAAATCAAAAAATAAGAGAACGTTAAAAAATAAGAGAACGTTAAAAAATAAGAGAACGTTAAAAAATAACAGAACATTAATTTAGGAATATATTGACTCGTAAAAAAAATGATATCGCCTATGTTATTTCATTATTGCAAATTAAGGTGTCGGATTTTAAACAGACTAAGAAACTATAAAGACTTTAATAAAAAAGTGCTCGTTTCGAATCTTTATAGATGACACTTAAATCAACGAAACTTGGTTTTGTTTTGTTTTTTTCTTTAATATAAAATAATGGAGGGATTTAATATTTAAATTTAACCAAACAATAATGTTTTCACTAAAGTTGTTCAAAATGACACGTCGAAGATCAGGAATATTGATTCGCGTGTTTAATTTGACTTGATTGTGCTATATTTCTTTAGAAGGTATTTTAATTTCAACTTCTCAGCAGAAAAATGTCTCCTAAATTTCTAAAAGAAACATGTTCAAATTAATTTGACAATTTTACAAATAAAATGTGTGTTCTTTTTTTTATAATACTATTAAATTTGAAAGTGGTCAATTTAAAAGAGGAAACGCAATCACAATGTTACTTTTTGTAATCACTTTTACACATTGCGAGTCTTATGAAACATTTTTTTCGCGAAACGTGAGGAAAATTAATACAAAGAATATTTTGTCGATCGTTTTTTGGCAATTACTTTTTTAGTTGATTATTGCAGATTGCTCGGTATCGCTGAACGTTAAAATTTTCCTGTATTCAATCAGTGATCCCCCGTCATCCACACCGGGCTGTTGATTTGCCTTGACCATTTTCACATTTCTTCTCACTTCACCCGAACGTCGACTCGTCTTCATCGCTTCTCACCAATTATTTTCCTTCGATCATTTTTCATTGCACATTGTTCCTCTCCCAGTTTTTGCTCATTATTCCTCGTCGATAATTTCTTATTCTCCGACTTTTTTATTTCTTATTTTCTATTCATCACTAATGATAGCTTATCAAGAATTTCTCATTGATTATTCAGACAATAAAACACGCAAAACGCGGTGTGTCTTCGATGCAATAATGTCAGACGTCACGACTTTATGCGCATTTTGAAATTTGATCCAATCTAACGGCGCGAGCTTCGAGTTTGAAGGAACTCGTGCGCTCGAATTATGTTCAACACACATCAGAACTTTGCGTAAAAACCAATGACATTTTCATGAGACGTTTAATTACATTTCAATCAAGCACACAGCTGAGCATTCGTCGAGCAAACCGTTTCTGTTCTTTCCATTTTCAAAAAGCCGACGCATTACATTGCAATTTTATATGCATGCCCGTATTATGCATTCTGCGCGAAATGAATCATTCGAGTTTTTTGACGACACAAAAACAACGTCGTAGGAAGATAAACAGAACTGCCGAGGAAGAAAAATTTGCATCGAAGAATTAAGTCTCGCTGGTATCCATTGCCTATATATAGATCTGCACCTGTCCGCACCTAACTTCTGTTCCGACCGGAGTTATTGTAAGACGTCAGCGTTTCCTTATGGAAATCGCCGAGCAAAGAGATCGTTTTTAGCGCTCCTGCAAACGCACTCGAGTCTAAATACGTCTTTTATCTTTGCGACAGTAAAAGAATGACACAGAAATTAATACGACAATTACTGTTTGTGCTCCGCTTTGCGAACTACGAGTGCTCGTTTATTGAAACTCTTTGAGCTTCTCTAATGACTTTCTGAAATTAAAAACGTATTTCGAGTTTCGAGTTTTCAAAAGGAAACAGCAAGTTATTTTGAATTGAGCGAAATCCCATGGTCTCCGTTGCTCCAAAACAGTGAAAAACAATAACTTTCTATTACAATTATTAAGTGTAATTCCAGTTGTTTTTTTCAAAATATTTCAACTCCTCTTAAAGATCAGCTTTATTGTAAATGCACCATATAAGAATTAATGCACTACATACATTACTTCCTCCAAAGTTTAGTAAAAAAATAATAATACTCATCAAGATTTTTAAATTAAAAGTATTAAAATATATATATATATATATATATATATATATATATATATATAAACAAACGTTGTTTTTATTCATAATTACATTAATCATTGCGAAAAAAATTGTCAAATATCAAAAAGTTACGCAGAAAACGCTATCGTGTCTTTTAAAACCCCGCGATCTGAGAAATTGTCTCAGTTTAAAATTCAAACGCTCGATTCGTGTGTCAGTAGCCTTAATAGAATTTCAACAATGGTTGTATGTCTAATTATAATGCAGTAATTTCATGATAATGCCTGTACGGCTTAAACCGTGTTTCTGTAACTGTTCAAGATGAGACGCTCATAAGATCACCTCAACAAGACAACCTCATCTAAAGAAACCCATGCTAGATATTTATCGTAAGAATTTCTGTGATGGTTGTATAATTAGTCATTGTTATGGCAACCTTGTGTAAACGATTGATATTAAAGTGGTTATAAAGTTACCGTAAACACGTTATGACAAATTTGTTTGATATTTCATATTTTTCATTGACCTGAGATTGTACTAAATGACAATATTGCATATTGAAATTATAGTTAATATGTATGATAAATGAAGCGTGGTGTGCACTAAAATGACTTTTCTTGTAGCGTTCGACTACTTCAATTTCATGTGATTTAAATGCAATAAATTATCAATCTCAATTTATTATCAATCGATCGCAGAATTATTGTTAAAAGCTCGTTGATGGTTCATCGTTCTGTACTGAATTACAGATCTCATTCACCACAAATGTAATCTTTAATACTTTCAAACTTGTCGTGGAATTATTATTGAAGTCGTTTTTAAATCACTTGTCTGCAGCTTTGTTAATCGATTGTTATTCGTATCTTACAGAGACTGCACAATTGTTATTTGACAGAATTAATGTGGAACTCTTATAAAAAAATTAGCATAGTCTGACTATGTTCAGTTACAGTTAAAATTATGTACAGATATGATTTAGACAATTTGGAGAATTATTATTTTTCTGATTTACTTCATACTGTAACATTTTGCGCTACGCTACTATAACGATGAAAGATGCATTATGCTTAAAAGCATCTGGTCTAAATTTGAGAAGGCAGAATTGAAAAAAAAGTACCAATATTAATCTTTTAAAAGCTTACCAAACATGATGATTTGTTATAAAAATTATGATTTTTAATTCAATTTTAATTCAACAAATAATTCAGTAATACAATTTCGAAATCAATGTAATTTAATTGTTAAATCTTAATGTAATAAAAAACAATTAATAAAAAATGGTAATGTTCCAACGATCGGTAACTTCGTGACCGATGAATGTTGATATTAATTAAATTGCTTACTAACTCACGATTTCCTTTAGTTCAGTTGTAACACGTCTACTCTGTTTAAACTTAGATGTGTTAATTTGTCTTAATGACGTTAACTTTACTTGCAAATTTCATACTGTTGAGATTTTTCTTGATTCATTTAAGTAATCGAACTAACGTGATTTATCTTTCATGAGAAAATCAAGTACATTCTCATAAAAAGCCGTATTCAGATCTCGGTGATGGCGGAATTTTCTACGATTCTGCAAACGAAAAAGAATTGTTGGAGACAACATTAAATGTTTTTGTAATATCAATGAAAAAGCATTGCAAAGAACATGTTTTGTAAAGACATGAATAATGAGAGAAGCAAGATTCATTAAATAATAAATACAATGGTACTTTTTTTTTGCTTTGATGTATATTTTAAAGTTGTATAATGAGGTTTTCGTGAACAAAAGCTAATTTTGTTCTTTTACAACTCGATCTAGCATTTCCAGATATACCCATTTATTGCCTGGCGTTACTTTCCAGTAAATATAGTGAACTTCAAACAGGACATTCCTATTAGAAACACACGTACCTTGTCGAATGAGGTTTACTGGTTGGTTTAATTTTCTTCTAGAGATGTCATTAAAATGAAATTCACATATGAAATTTGAATTGAAAAATAAAACAAACATTTCTTACTCGAAGTATTGTTAACGCTTCAAAATTTCTCAACGAATTAGATTTTAGATTCGAAGTAATTTTGCTAAAAATAAAAGTACCTTGATGTTTGATGGAAACGTCGAAATTATTATTACATCATAAACGATCGTACTATAGAATTTTCATTTTCGCTTTAATGCAGCAAACACTCGCATTTACGTGAAACATCTTATTGCGATGAAATAAAATTTTCGATGGAATTAGATGTTTAGGAACGAATGTTTTGATTTTGCAGCGCCAAAGTTTCGTAGAAATATTCCTTTTTGTTTCATTGTTTGTATTGAATTATCTTGCCATGCGCAAAACACTGAAATGCAGCGTCGTTGACAAAAGTTCTTCGGTTTTCAAGTGCACTGCAAACAGAGTGATTTGTAAAGTTACTTAACTTTACATATATGTTTCAAATTACATAGAACTCCAATGTAAATTTACACGAACTTGTTTTAGTTTCTGTTGAATGTGTAGTTTACACAACTTCAATGCAAAAACCGTCAGATTTGCAATTCGTCTGTATCAATCGTTTGCAATATTCTTACAAAGAAAAAAAATAGTATTATATATCAAGTAATTAAGCAGTGCAATATTTAACAAGGAATGATAATAAATCAAAAAATTGTTGTAAAGTACAAATGAGTCTAAAACGACATGATTCATAAAAATATACACAGCAAATGAATTACACGCACACATATATACAAGGGTGGATTAAACAGTAATGCACAATAATTTTTTTTTACAAAAAGGTGCCATCTTTGTTGCAGAATGCACAATTCTTTTGCTAAAGCTGGAGAACAAAACTCCTGTTTTGTTCTCCAATGTTCTGTAATGAAAGCTTCGAACAACATCTTGGTGAAATTTTGATTCCCAACGGTAATACCAACGTCGAAAAAAATTACTGTGCGTTACTTTTCGATCCAGCTCTGTACAAACCTAATACTTAAAATATGATAATTACTACTTTCACTGGCTTTGTTGTCAAATTTTTAATCAACCATTATCAGTCACCTGAATAAAACTAATTTCTAGTTAACCTTTTTTTTTTCTAATTCTATTAATATTAAAACGAGTCATTGGTTAAAACAAAATGTTCAGACAAATATAATACTGCAATGGAATGATTTCTAAATGTAAATACATATTCTTTAGATTTTTCCTTTTTTATATTTCGAAAATTCTTTATAAAATACACAGATAATATTTCTTTAACATGTATTACTTTTTGCCGAACAGGCATTTCTACTTGACACAAACTTGTGCTTAATTTATTTTATTCCCATTGTATTTCACTTATTTTGAACAGAATCTTTTTTTCTGTACTCCTAAAATACAAATTCTTCGCTTCATTACAAAACTGTACATTCAAACAAGCGAATCAAAACATTAGAATTGAACATTCTTTTGATCAATCACTGACGATTTTCTTCATCATTGTTCTTACGTTTATCAATTTAAATAAACTCACATATAGTGAAATATTTTACAATAAGTTAATTATATTTCTTAACATAATATCAAATAAAATGAAAGAAGGATTGCGGAATAAAATATGAAAACAAATTTAGTATTAATTTAAAAATTTATCGTTTACGTCCTTCTACTATGTCGTCTTCTATAAAAAAGTTCTTGTAAAAATGACAATATTTCATAACAACATTGACATAAAGTATAGTTTATTGCACATTTACCATCTGAAAAGAAAAAACTTCACAAACTTATTAGTATGTTTATTATACTTCAATCAAAGAGAAACTGTTGAATTTAATAATTTTGTGCTATTGCAAATTTGTAACGACACACTTCACGTCCTCGTGTTATTGAATATTATACAAAATTGTCTAAATAACGTAATCATTTTTCTTCAAACTTTTTTTCTTTAACTGAATAAAATCAACAGCATTAGTAAAATATATATATATATTATATGCATCATACGTGCATCACATATTTGTCAAATGATTTAAAAATGCACGACGAAAGAAAGGAATGGATTGAAGCTGACCAAAATTGTACATAAACTATAATGTAAATAATTTCGTTGATTTATGTGAATTAATGAAACTCAAAATTTACTCCAAGAATGCTCTCCTCCCATATGCGGTGATAAAAGTTTGCTCGGTATAAAGCATCGCTCAAACGCATTGCAACTTGTAAATAATAGCATCACTGAAATACAGGTCAGTTATGCACAACGTTAATTGATTATTCATGAATTACAATTCTGTTTACGAAATTCGCGCATAAACACTCTTGCGAGACTCGATGAATTTGTTAATTGTTAAAAACAATTCATGACGTAATGCTTCTTAAATCTTTCAAATCCTCAAGTTCCAAGGCAAGTTGCGCGTGAAACTCGCTGGAATGACACGCCTGAAAGCACGCAAAATTCCGTCAAATTCCAAGGGGCGAATGCGAGCGATTTAAAAACCACCGTAATTGAACGCAGTAGCTGCTCTTGTTTGTCTTTCTATGTAAGCGACTCTTCGTTTTTTCCTATTATTTCGTCGCAGTTTTTGTTCATTATCCCGTCGCACCTTTTCGTCCTTTTTCCCTTTTTTTCACATTAC
>JABFOX010001605.1:0-12666 GCA_022817665.1 Axea sp. ZL-2020
CGGGAGTACCCCATCCAGGAACATGTGTTACCAAAAGCGGTTTCACGGAACCAGTGTTTGTAGCATGTTGGCTTTCTGTAAAACAAGAAATAAACAAAAATAATATCCAATTATACAAATATATATTATTAGACGGACAAATTTTATAATTGAATATCTTGAAAAAAAAGTAATATTTCGTAGTTTAAACAAATAATGTTGATACGAAATGAAATATTTCAATAATTACCATAATTTAATAATCAAAATGATTAGTACAAATTGGAGATAATACATAAAATGCACGCATCAATAAAAAAATATAATTTTTAAAACTAAAATATTTATATTTATTACTGTACATAGTTATTTTTAAAATTATTATTGTTGTTATTGTTATTAAATAATGTAAAACATTTATTATTAAATATAAATGTAAAATCATAATTACAATTTACCTTTATTAATTTACACAATTTATAATTAATAAAATATACATCTGTACTGTTATTTTTAATAAAGTTTTAAACAGGTAATTAACTGTATTGCTTACCACGAGATATAAGAGTATTTTGTAAATCATTTGTACTATTTATTGATTATATTTTCTTGTAAAGCTTAAGATTATTAATACATAATACACATTTAATAAATGTATTTTACAGTTTTAGAAAATAAATTTCTAAAGAATATCTAAAGAGTACATGTATAACACAAAATAAAACTGTTATTTTTCACATAATGAATTATTATTTTGGAAATATATGTAAACTATTCCAATAATATTTATATATACCAAATAATTCAATGATATATATAAAATAATATCAATAATGATAGCATGTTTTATAAACAACAGTAATAATAATATTAAATGCAATTAAAAATTTTCTAATTATTGCATTATTTTTAATCAATGATACAAAAAAAAATTTTTTTTTGGTATTTAGAATTTTATTTGTGTAATAACCTGTGAAAGGAGTATAATATTTGGCGAATGCTTGATCTTTGGATAAATCGGGATAAAGATACAACAAGTACTGCAAATCAAATATTCGATCGGCCAAGCTCCGAATAACGAAATCCTTACTTGTGAAAGGTTGTAGCATAAAAACTTCTGTTTGATCTGAAAAATGAAACGATTACATCATTATTTTTGATATTTATTTTTTTCAAGTCTGTTTTCATATTATAAAAAGATCATATTTGAGTGAATTTTTATAATAAAATCACAGTTCTATTCATTTTTATAATATTTTATAATAAAAAGCAATACAATTTTTATTATTATAATATCAAGTTATTATATTTAATTATATATATATATAAATATAAAATTTTGTTTTGTATGATCTTTTTCCAAAAATTCTTTAGACTGAATAAAAAACAAAAATTGCTTTGTTTTCATACATTTGTTGATTTTGTAATATTTAGTTATACTACTTAAAAAATGTTATAAAATAAATAGAAATTGACATCTATTTTGTAATATATTATAAATCTGTGAATTATTCACAAATTTAAAATAAGTTTATCTACTTCCCGATATGCAATCGTTTCAATTATTTCAATGTACCTATTCACTTTGTACTTTATAAAATACAAACTCATTTCATACCTCCCACCCAAGCAATAGTAATGCCTCCTAATTCAGAATCAGAGAAACGCATAAGGAAGGTTCCAGAAGCACAATTTGCAAGCATTTCCTCTGCCTGCTTCTTCCTGACGAAACCTAGAATATAACCATCCATCCAAGGACCACGCAGATGTTCTTTAGTAAGTTTCATCACTGCATAGAACCATTCCCAGAAAGTGAATGTTCTTTCTGGCAGAGGTTCCTTTGTAAATTGAGCCCAACTTAAAAGCAAGTTTGAATAATCCTGGCCAGGTGCATTAGCTCCACGGAAAGCTTTATCAGCCAGAAAACGCAGATTATCTTCAGTCAAGGACCTCCCAGTCGCTGAACGGAATTTAACATTTAACGCCTCGGCAACCTGACACCATGGCACTCGATCGGGCACTGCAAATGGTACTCGACCAGGCTCTGCAAATGCGTTGTCCCAGGTTACTGTTGCCCAAGCGTGTGGTTCCTGATTACCATGAACTATCACTACAACAGGCAAACTTAACGTCCAAACTTGAAAAACGAGTTCACCACCCCCAACGCTGAATTGTGATTGGAACAACAATGAGAATTTTTCGTCCATTACGGATTCAGTGCCTTTTTTCTCTGCACGTTTTATCTTCTTTAACTGCATATTTCGAAAACTAACAGACAATTGCCTTGTTGCCTATTAAAATAAAGCTTATGTTATTTAAAAATAAAAAAAGGATACAAGGATAAAATAATAAAATAAAAAATATAATTTAATATCATTAGTAAAGAAATAAATTATTACCTATAAGATGATAAAATGAATGATTATCAATTATATAAGTAATAAATATCTAAATTATTTATTAATATTTTTTTGTTTTTACTATATATTATATGTACACACAACAATTATTTTCATATTATCATTTATAGCTGAAATTTAACATGAAATAAAAAGCAATTGATACAACTGTATTTATCGATATCAATTTCATCTTTAAAATAATAAAATGCCAATAATACATTAAATATTTCTAACAAATTAATAATTAACTAATTAATTATTAAGAAAAATGTAATATAATTGAATAAATTATGATTTATTAATTATTGAAAAAACTGTTATATTTGTAATTGAGATTTATCAATAGCACATTGATTGGAGCTGTACATTTATCATGTTAAGACTAAGTACATTTATCATACATAAACTACGCTTAAAGTTTCAACCGCATCCATCATGTGGTTAATAATGTTGAAAAATGAAAAAAAATCTACCTAAAATTAATGTTTTGCTGTCTTTTTCTAAAGAATTATTGAATGCTCCTCATATAATTTATCTTATAATCAATTTGCATTTATACAATTACCATAGTGTTATAAAAATAAGCCTGACAAAAAAAAAACTATATTAATAATATATTAATACTATATAAAGTATCTCTCATCTTTATTAATACAGGTAAGTTTAAAGTATATATAAACTATTATTAATAAATATAAAAATTATTTATTATTGAAGATATGTACAATATCTATAAAATAAAAATATTGTTTAACACAGTCAATCACTAATGTTCGTACGTATGTACATGTGAACAAAAAAATCATGTTCCTGATTGTCAATGTGTTAAAATAATAGTATAACAATACATTAATATAATTTTGTATGTGCTTGGAGTTACGTGTTATGATTTTTTATTTTCATTATATATACACATTAGCACATAAAATCAACTTATTATTTCATTTAATGATACTCTAATTCTACTAAAATTTATCGTAAAATAATAATTAAAAATTGATTTTGTAAAATATTAAAATATCACATAATACTTACTTTATAGTCTACATCAACTGTAGGGAAGAAATGCACTGGTTTAACGTTGGAGAAAGACTAAAATATTGATGAAAACCATTCGGGTGAGCGTCGCAAAGGAACTGAAAAAGATTAAAATAATATATAAATCAAGTTGAAAATCTGTGTAAAAATATTAAAGTAATGTTAATCAAGGGTTCAGAAAGAATGTACAAAACACTGAAATAAAATCAAATAGAAAAATAATTGAAATGCCATTTTAATGTTAAAGTGACACTTAGTATACGATCAAATTTCATAAACTTTGCCTGGATATTATTTCAACATTTCATGAACTTCAATTAATATTGTACCTGTTTTAATTAACATTGATTCAACATCAAACTAACGGGTCCATCAAGGAGATTATAAAAAATATCTTAAAAATATAGTTATAGTTATAATTTCTATTGTACAATTTTTAAAATCATTGTATTTTTATATTGTTAAAATTATTTGTATGGTATTTAAATATAAAATTATTATATATAGTATAATTTTATAGTATAGAAAACTAAACGCATAATATAAACATGTAAAAGGATTATATTTTTATTTTCAGAAAGAATATATGACAGAGTTTTAAAATTGCATGCCATTGCAGAGTAGGTTACTATTAGGAGTAGAGAGTGTTTTTTTTGTAGTCATATGTACTTCATTAAAAGATAACAGTATATCGAATAAACATTTCAGCCTATATTAGTAAGTATACTTTCGGAATTATAAATATTCATAAATAAAATGATATTTTTTATATTTAACCAAATTTCATTAATCATGATATCACAATTATAACACAGCTGGGAAATGAGAAATCAAACAGTGTTTTAATTTTATTGTTAAAAACGTGCACACTTATAATATCTACAAGCATGTGTAGAAAATTTAAAAATAGCTATAATTTATTAAATCATTTTAAAACAAATAATAAATTTGTTTAAAAAATTATTTAATGAATAAATAAAATTAATTTACAATTAAACAAATTCGGTTTTAGTATTAGAACAAATGAATTATAAATAACAATTTTTTTGAAAAAATCTTATCTTTTAAAGAATATTTTTTCACGCGTCAAACTGATGAAGATTTTTTTGTTAAAAATTAGATTTACATCGACATGGAAATGTCTGTTATAGAAGAACGAGGTCACGAAAGAACAACAGACGCGGAAGGAAAGATAATAAATAGTTCTCTAAAAATATAGTAACAAAAATGGAACTTGTCAGTCATTAAAGATGCCAAAATTAACCAACAATATGCAATGCGGTTGAATGAAAATAAATTTAGATAAACAGAAATACTTTCGAACAACAATTTATTGTTTCTACGTCAACATGAATAGTCTATTGCAATTATAGTAACTGTTAAAAATAAAATGATTTTGTATAATACAAAATAAATCTTATTTGATTAAATTATAATTAAATAATACATTTTTATTAAACCTAACGAAGTCACTTCTGAAGCACATAACATAGTATGAATTTTATATTTCATAGTCATATTTCGGCATTACACAGCACATAATTTTTGCAAGTAGTTTAATTTTTAAATAATTCCTAAGTGTGTTTTTATTAATATATTTTCACTTAAAGTATGTTTTGTACGTCGTAACAGGTTATTTTATGATATATTTTATAATTTGTTTTAATCAATAGTTTAATGCAATTTTTAAACGAAAATAAAATTGAATGATTTGAATTTATATTCACAAATCTGCAATAAATGTTGGAAATCTTTGTACACAGAAAGAAATGACTAACTATAAAAACATGAAACTGTTCGCTATTTCATTATGAAATGTATTAACACTATAAAAGTTCAAGTCGCACACTTGCATAGTTTATATTGGAAGCAAAATAGTAAAAGCTATGAAAATATTATGTTATGCTATAAACTTCTTTGCGATTCTTATATAATAATTATTCATGCTGTAATGATAAAAAATCTTTTACCATAGATTTACATGTGTCTTTGTTGATCAAGTGAAAATGGAGCGCTGATTTAACAACATGAAATAAGCATTGGATATAGTGAAAATCATACAATAAGTATTTGTACAGTGAAAGAAGTGTACGCCTGATTTTTGTCTATCTTTGCTGTTAGTGTCAATCTCAGAGCATTCAATGATGAAAGACGACACACAGAAAAAGACTATTTTTATTTCAAAAAATATAATTTCTGTCCATAAGAAACATATAAAAAATATAATAAACAATAAACAAACTAATTTTAAAGTTAAGGAGTTAAACTAGTTTCCATTAATTTCTAGATATTTCCTCCATCTATCGATTAACTACTATTCCATCATGAAACAAATTTTTTTGTTGGCAGTTTTTTGTTGATAAAATCGTCAATACTGTTCTGAGGTATGAGTGAATAAATCCCTTAAATGATGTTGAAGTGAATGAAAAAGTGAAAGTTTGATGGCGCAAAATCTGGCAAATAAGATGCACAAAGATGAACTTTCCAGCTTAAATTAAAGATAATTGTGTTTTAGTTTTAGCAACATTTAGACTGACGTTATTATGTAGCAGTATCTGCATAATAACGAAATTTTTTGTCGAGTAAAAGGTCTTTTTCGCTTTATTTTATCACTTAAACGAATCCGCTGTTGTCGATAGCGTTCAGCATTGATGATTTCGCAAAGTTTAAGACATTCATAATACAAAATATTTGTGCAATCCTATCAAATGCAAAGCAAAACCTTTTTTGCATGAATATTGGGTTTTGCCATGAAAATCAACGGTTCTCCAAGAAGTACATAAGATTTCTTTGTCTGGGATTGTCTTACAGAACTCACTTTTCATCACCAGTTTCTATTTTGCGTTGAAAATCTTTCCGTTTGAATCAATATAAATTCAAATTATGAAATTCTTTAGAAAAAGAAAGAAAAACAACTTCGATTAGAGTAAAGTTTTTTCTATTTTTCAATATAATATACCACGTGACGGATATAAATGAAACTTTAACCGCAGTCTAGAAATGACGCTTGCTGAAAACATACATGTTTCGATACTATGAGCGCCATATCTTGAATTTTTGAAGGATTGATTGAATGATTCATATAATAGTACAGTGAATTGTTTATTAAACGACCAATAATTGATTTTTAAACCTATTAAAATAATCTCAAAATATATTGTGTGGTATAATAATTGTATAATGTTATAAATAAAAAATATGTCTATTTTAATTCATCAACTAATTTATTTATCGATACATTTATAGATGCTCACGTCCAAATATGGGAAATGAAGTGTGTATAAAAAGAATGGGGGGACAAAAGTGCATAACGATATATATAGATAAATAACAGTATATAGCGCATAATCTAGAAAACAATTATTGATATATCGTAGCGCCTCACAAACCAATATCACGAGAATTTAACGTTTTGCACAGTCTCGTTATGAGTTTATTAGTGGTTTAATTAGACTTATAAGTACTAATAGCACCAATTTCTTTTGCACTGGAATTCTGCATTTCAACTGACCTAAAAGTTTAGAGCAATCAGAATAATTACTGCATAATTTAAAGATAAACTTAATTTTATCGGACTATTTCACTGATTCAAGAGGTGGGATATTTAGCAATAACGATATTTCACTTGAGTCATGCGTAATGTATGGGTCAATTTTACTGTCGCTGCTTTTGACATTTCCAACGCAATGTTGGACAAACGTGTTGAGTAAACATTGTTTCTTGATGGACAAAAATGCCTCGCAATGGTTTGAAAAATGTTTTAAGAAGTCTGTTCCATCGAAAGCGACCATTTATCGCTGCTTTGCTGAGTTTGATCGGGGCAATACCGATGGTTCTGAACGTTTGAGATGTTCGATCGAAGTAGTGACACCAGATAACGCCCGTCAAATCCTCAAAATTGCGTCGGACGATCGTAAAATGAAGTTGCAGGATATCCTTACATAATACAAATATACAATACTTTGTACGAACATGTGAACACGAGAAGACTGCTTTCCAATTGAGTGCCGCACATTCATAACGTTTAGACATTCTTCCCATTGGTTGTTCCTTATGAAAACATAATCATCAGTACTAATGCGATTCTACAAACGAACTTTTGGTATTTTTTCCAAGTCCTAAAATTTTTCTAACGAATGCTCAACACGAGTTACACGATTCGCCGAAAAATGAAGCAACGTCAACGAAGTTGGCAAATTGCCGGAAGTAATCCAATCCAAAATGCTAGATTGAGTCATTAACGAATTGTCCAAAGTTTATGGCATTCTTCCGATTAAAATACACAAAATATAATCCGTTCAAATTAATAATTTAATTATAGCGTCCGAATGATTCAGAGTGGAAGATGGAATTATCATATGAAGCGACCCTCAAATTTGCCATTTTATTTAACAAATTAGTAGCAATTAAGTTTTTGTTATTATAACGATCATTGATTAATTCATTTGACGATCAAGTTAATCGTCAACTCTTTCGAAAGATTGTATCATTTAAACAAACTTATTATTCGCAAAACAATGGTTTTTCAAAACCAACGGGAAAAATCAAATCGGCATTGAACCGCTTTGCTACATGATAAATATTTTTGCAAGTTTGTAATTGTTCCTTTAGTGCGATAGTTTAACATTTTTCACACCTTTTTCCTTTGTATTAATTAGTAACCGAATAAGCTTAAGTTCTAACGAGATTTCGACTATTATCGATTCTACCGTTTTACTTTCAGCCATTCCGACCGTTAATTTCGTTACTAGAATTCAAGCTCAATTGTGAATTAACAAAATAACAATCTGAATAAAACACTTCCGCTCAGAGGACCTTGTTCGAAAGCTGAATAAATGTATCGATGTAATTCAAAAGCACTAGAATTACGTAGTAAGGTTAAGTTCCAAAATAACTAAGAAACTTTGAACTAGGTGAAATGAGTTAGACAAACATAAAAGGAGCTACGAAATTTGGAATTTTATCCGTAGGCCTAAAAATCTAGGATTTTGTAATACTTTTAAACGAACGAAGAAAATTGATGATCACTAAAAACTAAAACAGTTGTGGAGCCATTAATCACAAAGTTAGGCCTAATATCAAAATGTAACAATGTTTTTATTAGTTTGGTTTAATATTGGAACTGGAAACTCTCAATATAAAATATTTCTTCCGAATACAAACCTACACCAATGGACATGTTGGTCTAATATAAATTTATTCGTCAAAATTTAATTTTTTACCTTCAAAGTATAACCTATCCAGTGCTATATAAGTTTGCCAACACAATTAACTCAATCCTTACAAAGTCTCGTATCGCATTCCTTACAACATAGTTCTAGGTATATTTGCATTTGCTGTAAAAAATCCAATCAAATGAAATTTGATTTCATTCAAATGTGATAAAAGTCAACGTTCTTGAAATAAAATCAGAACGATTGAGATTATTGAATATTAATATTGCAACATTACATCTGATTGAAATAACGATCATATGTTATATTTGGATTTAAGAATCAAGTTTATTAACGATGAGACTTTTTTAATATTTAAAAATACAATGTTCCTTTTTAAAAGTGATTTGAATTAATTCCTTTAAAGTTAATACAAATAATTAGTATAAATATATATATAAATTAACGGTGGAAATAAAGTATATTCTACAAAAATATTTTCAACGTATTTTGTTTGTTCAAAAGATTAATAGAAAATGTGTTACTGAAATTATCGTTAAAGATTTCACAAATTGCTACGCCAGTAAAACAAACAAATTATGCATGAAACACAAATGATAATATTCTATCATAAAAGTATAATTCCACACGTAAGTAAAATAGTAGAGCTTATTTATTTTTCTTTACAAACGTTACCTGATTCAAAATGATACACGTATTAGACTTTATAATTGCAATTTTAATGTTCAAAATGTTTCAATGATGTAATATAATTGCATTTGGTATAAATTTTACAGTTAGGTGTTATGCAAATTTTAAAGATAAATAAAAAATGATACAACTACATATTAAATTTGCAATAAATACAACATTTTTTTTCTAGCCTAAAACGATTCCTGTAAAAATAATAAGCCATAAAACTAATCGTTTATTTAATAGTTATTTTTACTACAATATATAATCGAGGGCTTTTTTAAGTACATACAACGTTAAAAATAATCCGTGTTTTTTATACGAACTACAGAAAAGTGGAACTGTATTACACATAAAGAGAGTGCGTGAAAAGATGTGTAAAAAATTATATGAAACATTGAACATATTTCTAAAATACTACAACAAATATTGTACATTTACATATGCTTCATTTTATTTTTTAAACCCATCACAAAATTTCTTATTTTATAATTTGTACAAAAAAATTTAAAACACTTTTGTTTTTGTATCCCCCCTCGGCAATATATTATTATATTTTTAGTTAAAGTTTATTTGTTTTCAACATTGATCAATGAATAAATATAAAAAATATTCTTGCATTCATAAACGCTCGCCGAAAACGTGATCTCTGCTTGTATTTTAGGAATGAATGTCTTTCTTTTGATGTCCACATACAAATTGCTATTAGATCTGCATAATGAAACATTAACTTTAGACAAGATGATATGTGAACAATGTTACATTACACGTTGAAAAACTTACAGCGGGGAATCGAAAACTGTAGTAATTCAAGAGATGATATTTCGATTGTTATCTGAGAAATTACTTTAGTGTAAGTCCAACCAACTATGTGACGTTCAGTTCGGCATTTAGTTTGCCAAAGAATACGGTTAATTAGCCTAGTCACGATTACGACCAACATTCTTGTCAAACTGTTTGCCAAATTTCCACAGTGCTTTTCCCATATCAATGACTAACTACCTGCCAGACTATTGGTATTTTACATCCCACAGTACTTACCATTTTCGCACGAAACGGTTGAATGTTGAATTGCCACGTCGAAACTGGAACAAAAATATTATTGCTTATAAATTTGTTTGACTGATTTGATGATAATTCGCATGTAATGTTGTATGATACAAAAGCAGATTATTATTTCAGAAATTACACGTTATTTCATTTACATTTATGAGGTTGTTAGGAATAAAAAATTACGTATAAAATGTGTTTTTCAGTTGTATAAATAGAGTTGAATGGAAACGGTACAACTGCTGTACATGCATTTGTTTGGATATTAAATTATGTTTTATTATATTTTGCGAATAATGTAGGTGGAGCTTTGTTGCTGTTGCATTTAATGAAGCGTTAAATTATTGAACGTTCTGACGGTGAAATTTAAAACATTTGATTTGCGACGATAAACGGTGGCTCGAACTACAAACCACGGACTGTTCGTCTTTTCAATCTTTCTAACATCACACAAAATTCCAAGACAATTAACGATTAAGGATGATTTAAAACTTTTACAGTTCTCTAAAATTAATGATTCTTGAACTTTGCTGGAACTCCTGTGCACACTGCGGAATTATAAAACAAATTAGTTACGGTTGTTCTTGAGACTATACAAATAAGTGTTTTATTTTATACAGTAAAAGTGGTAAAGGTACTTCAATAATTGCACTGCGTTACAGCGCTCCGCGATTAACCACGCTTCATTACATATTAAACAGCATTCGTCAAATTACTATCGCTCCTCGTGGAATACGACGTTTTTCCGTAAAAGAAGCATTAATAAAAATGATTAAAGTTTCGGTGGCTCGCGTACACCGACTATATTTACCGTCTGATACAAATTCACGGACTCCCTGCGGATTTTATTGATGGAGGACTACGAAAGGGTTGGGTGCAAAGCGACGGAATTATTGTACGCGCGCTTCCCTAAATCATAAAAACAACAAATTGCTCGAAACGGAGCCGGAAAAGTACTGCGCGAAAGGAGGAGAAAAGTGAGAAAGAGAGGCGGGTCGCGGGCGAATGAGCGAGATGCGTTTTTTCGAGAGAAACCCGAAGGTGGGAGAAGGAAAGGATACTTTATTCCGCCAGCGGTACGTACAAGCCGATGAAACCCATTCGGTCGGCCGCGCCAACACTTTTTGAATCGATTGAAATATAGAGTCGAGAAGCGCCAGACTTAATGAAAAATTGTAACTCCACCCCTGAGAGGTCACTTATGTGACACGCTGCCACTCGTGATTCCAGTGATTAAGCTTCCTGGCGTGTATGTAAAAAAGGCTGCCCGTGTTCCAATTCATTTCTGTATTCATTTTGCTATCCTCCACACTTTTTTGCTATCCTCTCAGGTTTACGAGCCTGAAATCGTTTCTTACGTGTACGCATTGACTCGTCAAATATTCCATTTCCGTTTTAAATGCAACAAAATTGCATCGAAAACTCACACTTTTCTAAACGCGATGACTGCGATATTTCAGTCGCGCGGATTGTTTCGTTTCAAATGCACAGCGCAAATTAACAACAACGACGTTTACTCAGTTCTCAAAGTTCGCACAATTACGCGGCGATGCTAATTGTTTTTCAAACTCTTAAAAATACCGCGTATCAACACCTCCTTTGTATCCAGAGTGAAACAGTTCTCTGGGACTTTTGTATCATTTTAGATTCTGTTTCTAGTCTATAACTCTGTTCGACATTAATCAGCGATTTTCAACTAAAAACTATGGAATTTCGTTTGCCTTAAATGTCATGAACGAACGATTTGGGTATTTTCAGACAACGATTCAAATTTGTTCATCAATTTTGTTTCGCTGATTCTTATTCAAATGCATGGATCATATACATTTGGCGACGACCATGCTGAAATAATCAATAAATTCAAGGGCCCTCATTGAGTCATTCATTGTAAAAGGGCTTCAGAAGTCTTTCATTATCATCATGCGAGATATTATTGTTACGAAATGTCATGTATCCAGGACGTTTAACAATTACGAAACAATGATAATTATAATATTAATACTGAATTAAACTACAGTGCATATGCCAAAAATAAGCTTATATTTCAGTGTTTATATCAAACGCTTAAATTTAGAAGCATAACGAATTAAAGTGATGAACAAAAAACCAGTGAAGCGGAATTAATTGAATTTTTTAACCATTTATAGTTATTTTCTGAACGAAATTGTAATTCGAGAAATTCAGTCGGCGCACATTTGCATGAGTTTTAACTACTAAATAACGATGATGCATTTGAAGTATTAATTGTGATAAACAATTATATTGCCAATAAATATAACAATTTATACAGACTTTTAAATATACTTTTACATTTTTAAATAATATTGCCAAAATGTGGAACATTACTTTTA
>JABFOX010001606.1:0-12664 GCA_022817665.1 Axea sp. ZL-2020
ATAATATAATATATTATAATATATATTATAAATTATAATATAAATTTATTTTATATTATACAACATTGTTAAGAGTTTTATCCAACATTATTTGTTATAATATCACTGCAATTTGTTGTTTGTATAATGTTTTATAATTTATATAACGATAGCAAGTTAAAAATGATATATAAAAAATTAAATGTCGTGAACAAGTTTGAGAAAAGCTATGCAACAATCAGTAACGTACAACTTGCTAAAAACAATTATTCTTTTGCAAATAAATAATCATATTGCAGTTGAATAATTAATAATTGTGTAGATGAATTTATTGGAATGAAAAGTGTGCATTTTAAATAACTTTATTAAATTTATTTTTTATTACGAAGTTGTTTCTATATTTATTAATAAAAAATTACGTTGACATAATTTTATTTCAACCGATATTATGATCAAATTTATTTCTATTGGGTTTCAGAAAAAAAAATATATTTTGCTGTTGTTAGAAAAAGCTATAAATCTATACCGAATAGCTAAAATTGTTAGTATATAAACAATTTTAAATAAATGGTACACAGAAATTGCCATGTACATTGAATTCTGACGTGGTTTTAATATTGTATGATTATTTGTATTTTTGTAAATGTATTTATCTTACTGATATCAGTAAAAGTACTTTATTAAGATAAGTAAAATCTTTTATTATAAACAATTCTTCAAAAAAATATTATTTGTAAATTTATGCAAATATTTATGAGTAAGTTTTCTTTCCAAATAATATTAAAGATATGTCAAAAATAGAACTGTTTATTTGTTAAATAAATGTGCACCGTTGCAATGTGCGATAAGAACTTTATAATTTAAACGTTACATACATAAAAAAAAACATATAATATATATTTTTTTTATAAATATTATATTTTCTGTAATAATATGCAACAATTACCTGTAAGTCGACAGATATAATAAATATATAATATGTTAATATAATATATTTAAAAAAAATTATTCTAAGACCTGATGCACATTCAGTGTAGTATTCCTTTAAGAACAAGTAATATAACATTTTTTGTTTGAATACTAATTCCAAAATTCATTATAATATACATTATTATTACATTTAATATGAAATGTAATGTCAAATTATGCAGTAATATCCGTTCTTGATTACATGATAAATAGAATACGATTATTTTATACAGATATACAGAGTTTTACAGAAATGCTTTTATTTCACTTTAAAACTTTTCAGTAAAGTTTGATGTTGTGGTCAATTGAACATTTTATTTTAATATTACATTTATTGAATTGCTTATACACGCTTTTTATTTTATGTAAAAAATATAAAATATAAAATCTTACAAACAAATTACTAAAGCTGTAACATGGAAATTTTAGCCTGTGAAATTTGTGGTACCATAGTATAGCTTGTGTGTTGATAATGTTCAGCATTGGAGAATGCGCGTCGTTATAGTCGCGCACCTGTTGCACCTGCCTAGCTACGGTACTGCTCTTTTTCAGCGTAACTCTCACCAAGGCAGCGTACATTTAAGCTCATGCACGCGCACCAACACAAGTGTTCACCGAGCACCATCGTGGCACCAGTAGTGGGGGGGGTGAAATGGAAGGGCGCAGGGGCCCGAGCTAACGCCTCTTTCCTTCAGTTAACCTGGCGGCATCGTAGACACAACTTTTGTTCGAAAAAAAATCAACTCGAAAAGGCCGTGCCCGAATCGTGCTTCGCGCCGCGTTTTCGAGTCGCGTTTAATTAGCGAGTTCGCGGGTTCGAATTTTGGCGCGGCGCGCACTCGCAGGTGTACGCGGTAATCCCCGCAACAGTTCGCGTTTTAAACTAGGCTGCTGAAAATACGAAATAAAAAAAACCATACACACACAAAACAATAAAGAAAGGAAAAAAACATGTACCCATACGAAAAGCCGCCTCGCGTGGTTCATCCCTGGCGGAAGTTCTTCTATAATCCAGAAACAGGGGCGATTTTGGGTCGCACGCCCAGTAGCTGGGGTAAGTCTGAACCAGAATGCCGGGGCGTTGGCGCGAATTTCAAAATCACCTTGAAGAAAGAGTATTGAGTATAGTCCGTTTTACAGTTTCTTGTGAAATTGTTTTTTTGTCTTTTTTGGTTTTATTTGGATTGTAAAATGAGAAGGTTGGTTTTCCTATTTGGTAGAGACTTGTCGTCGCGACGACTACGAACGGCCGTCGCAGTGAATGGGCGCTGTACGCGCGTACGGCTTTGTCTTCTGTCATCCAGAGGAATGCGCGTGAGAGTAACTGAACGAGGACACGCAAGCCGGCTTTCATCGTTACAACCAGATATCTCATTTTACGTGAAGATTAGAGCCGTCTTTCGGTCATCACGATCCATGCAACGTGGACAATCGGATGATTTGATTTAGATGTTTGGTTCGAGTAGAAATCAACCAATTTTTGGTCAGTTGGACAGGTTTTGGATGATTTTTGGTATATTACGAAATGATTTCATTCGATAGCTCGAGGTGCATGATACAGAACTAATTGCTGCGAGCTTTTTAGGTACGAGGTTAGGTCTCGAATCAGGTTTACTTGTCATAAAACGGTTAGAAACAGACTTCGAACGGTATCAATATTAATAATATAAATGCTAAATTTTACAGAAGAAAATAAAAAATATTGTTTTAGTCATCTGTGATAATTTTTCTTTACGTGGCACAGACATAATATGATTCTTTCAGGATTTCAAGTACTTGCAGTTTTTATTTTCAGCAGCAACTTCAATAAAAAACGAAGATGTTTAGATATTATTTTAAAATATATTTTGGCCTGCTTCATTAAAAACAAATACGTCTAAAACGCGTCTTTTTCCTTTATTTAAAATTTTTATTTACATAAATTAAATTTTAGAAAAAATAATGCGTTCGTTACAATTTTAACTTGTATACAAATGATGTATAAATTTTATTTGAAGATAATATATTTTTCTCAGAAGTATGTTGAAATTGTTTTGTGGTTCGAATCCATTATTTTACAGTGTTCAATTATGCATTGCTACATCTCTTTACACAACAAAAACATAAATCTGAATTTTAATTATTTCCAATTATATTGTTTAATGGAAAATATACATTGTTTAAACATTGAACAAACGTATATGTTAAGGTTAATTTAAATGCAGTGAAGTTAAAATCATTCAATCTTTAAGATATTTAACATATTATTGCATTTTAACTCATTTTCCTGATCAGTTTTATTATCAATTAAATGGCATGTAATTGTGATTTCGTTGTTCATCAAGTGAAGAACTAGAATTATGTATGGAAATGCTATTTTTGGAATTACTTTAATATCATGCATTGAGATTAGAAAATAAAAAGAATTGTATGATTTTTTTGAAAGAAGTAAATTATCTTATTTTACAATTTTCAAAATTTTGTGCTTAATTTGCATTACGTATTGAAACCAACGCTACTTTCATAAGTTCGTCGTACTTACGAGACACCACGCGTTCCGTTCGTGTGTCATCGTTACCACGGCAATGGCTCTTTCGAAGGCGCTGCGTTCATGAGGCTCGTTGACGCCCGATGAACGTACATACGCTGAGTGTATATGGACTTCTGAATGTATCGGGTGGTGATGAAATACGTGTATACATATTTTGGAAATTTCAATAATTAAAATGAATTTTTAATTTGACAATATGATTAATTAAAATAATTCGACTTTAATTTTTGAAAGTAAAAATTTAAATATGAAAATAATTTTTAATAAAAAAACTTTCTTTGATTCATTTTATAATAAAATGATAATATTCTAGTATAATTTATATTTAACAGTTTTCAGAACACTTTTTTTAAATATTTCGTTTATACAGTAAATGTAATTTCTTTTCTGTGTGAAAGGAAAAATGTCAAATAATGTTTTTTTTTTCTTTTATTTAAGTACAAGAGGTCTTTGGGTTTTAGGGAAAGACGACGGAAACTGTTATATTGACAGATGAAATCGTCAGCTGTAGTTGATTCTAAATTAATGAAGTATGACTATGATAAACTATGATTTCTTTTTAATGTAAAAAAGAACAAGTAAATACAAAATAAGAAACGTATAAATGGAATATGTCAGTCTATCTTAAACTTAATAATTATTTAGTTTCCAAGAATATGTTCTAAGAGAAATGCAGTAATAACAGACATTCATGTGTGCGCGTAAAAAATTGATGGTATTAAAGGAAATTTCTTATAAAAATGTTATATATCAAGTTTTTTATGAATTAAAAAAATTAAAATTTAACTGATATTTTTTGAAATATTGATAATCTGAAATAATAATTTTAACAAATTTATTTCAAGTGGTCCATCTTTGATGATTCAGCAGCTACATTAATATAAACTTGCTTATATTGTAAGTAATTATCAATGTTACAGTGATGTACGGAATTTTTTGGATCACATTTTTTCAATTTGTATTTAAAGTAGATCAACTTTTTTGACTGCGTTTTAATCGTTTTAAGACTTCTTTTTGTTTATATATCCTAGCCGTATTATATCTTTATGAAAAGTAATATCCCTATGCAAAATAATAAAATTTAATAATAAAAATTGTGAACCTGCGATAAAATATAATTTTATATATATTCTAATATGAAATACGTTCCATCTAAAATATTACGTATGGTTTCATATCTGATCTACATCAGATTTTGTGTACAATTTTATATCTCATGTTTATGATATCTATTATTAGATGATACTGTTGTAGAAAATAAATTTTATTCAACGTTTTTATTTCAGTAAACTAAAATAAAATACGACGTGATTTCTGACATGATATGTGACATTAAAATATTAAATATAATATTTGACACATGTAAGTAAGAAACTAAATAAAGAAATAATAAGAAAGTAACAAAAAGAATAAAGACACGTATACGTAATTTTGAAACAAATGCCATTATCAGATAATGTTTTAATACAATATTTACTTCACGCAACATTGACATTATTTAATAAAATATGACAATTCATAATGTTTTCTCATTACTATATTATTCAGAATGGAACATATTTTGTGTTTCTTTCCAAATTATTTTTATACTTAATATTTATAATCATCCTTCAATAATACATTTGAAGGGAAAACTCAGTTGTACCCTCAATCAGTACAGTGACGGTGTAATTGAGGCATTATAAGTGGGACATCTGGGCCAAAGCACTTTTAATCATACATGAGACCTGATTCGAACAAATTTATCTTGAAAATTAAATCATAAATTTCAATCTGTGACTGAATTTTTATGTTTGTAAACATGATTTTATAATGACTAATTTGCAGTAACTAATAAATGTAATAATTCAATCGAATTAATTTAACAAGGAATTTAATACAGATTTATTATTTAATTCAATATTAGAAATAATTTAAAATATAAGTTTTATATTTTCTTGGTTATTAACTTATGAGTTAATAACCAAATAATAATGAAGTTTGATTACACTTATCTTAGAATTAATTTCACCCTAATGTCTTTGTCGATTGGTCACATTAAAAGTATATGAGAAAGAATTTTTTGTTCTAATAATTTACGTACTGAACAATGTGAATTTATAATAAATTTAATAGAGTTGTTTTTCGAGTAATTAAACGAATATTATTTTTAATACCTGAATTAATTTGCACAAGTTGTTTACAAATAAAAACAATTAAACGAGGAAATAAATTATATATATAAATTTCTGTATTATAATAACATTTATAAATATCAAAAAAATTGTAAATTAATTTTATTTGCAGTTAATAAGTAAGTATTAATAACATACTGGCTTAATTTCAAAAGTTTGTTAACTTAATTTACATATTTTTATTTTGTAAAGTTACCGTATTTATAAGCTTACAAATATTAGTTTCCGGTATTTGAAGTTCAGCACTCGTAAGGTTTTTATCTACTAATCAAGCATCAGTTCAAATATGCTGACTTCTGTGTAGTAAGTGTTGGCTTTTAGACGAATTATGTATTCGGAAGTGTTTCTTGACATTTAAGAAATATTTTACAAAATGAATTACAACGATAAAAATACACGTTCAAGTTATTTATATTCATAATAATATTTTACAACAAGGAATATGTACATGTTTTATAAAAAGGTATTTTTATCTAATTATTGATGTAATCTTGATTTCATTTTCATGATTTTAATTTCATATTTCATATTTTGGTCATTTTTTAGGTCTAGCTATAAAACACTGCGTTGTAATAAGTAAATTACCTTGAAACACCGAATGGTTGTTTTTTATAGAGTAGAACTAAATTAAATACTTCGTGTACAAAATTTATAATCATCTGAATTTAATTTTAAATTTAATTAATTTGTTTTTTATCAGTGTGGTTATATATTAACTTATAAAAGTAGACTTGTCGATATCTAATGATTTGTAATAACATATAAATGTTCAGAAAAGGTAATAATAATATTGTATTTCTGATTTCAAAAAATTTCATTATAAATTTTTAAAGGTTTATTTCGATCTTTATCGTGACTGACGTTTAACGTAATTTAAGTCTATCTAAAACATTTTACGCATATTTAATGCATGAACATTTGAATTATTCATACAAATTTGTATACAAAACAAAATGGAACCTTTCAAAATGCGTTGATTTGCTTTACTTTTCCAAGGATGCTTCGTTAGCTTTCTAACAACGTTAGCATTTTTATACGGCTGATAAAAATGCTTCAAGGATACTGAAAATGATTTAAATATGGAATACAATCTATTGGACGATTGTCAGTGTTTTTAAATTGAATTAATTTATTATTGCTTTTTAATATACAATTCTTTTACGATAGATAACTTTTTAAAATCATCAGTCTTCGTTATAATATTTATGAAAAAGGAAATTATTACAATTATTTATCTTTGAATCGCCATGGAAACAATTCAAATTTGTATTAACAACCAATAACTAAACAACTCGAAATAATTGAAAATTCGAAATATTTTTCCAACATGATATTGTAATATTACTTTAGATAAATAAGTGGGAAGATAATAAAAGACTTTATTATCTCATTCACTGTCTGCATTAAATCATCATTATACACTTTATAGTTTAAATCCATTACATAAATCATTTCTCATAATCAAATTATTTGTATGAACAACTGCATGTTAGTTTCTACTTGTCGCGAGAAAGTAAAAATGTTTTAGAAGTTTTCATTAGAGTCGTAAATAATAAAAATTTCTTTATGATTATTGAACGGTGACGTTTAAAATAAGGAAAAATAAAAATAAAAAGTGCTTCAGACTGTTTCTCCAAACGACGTTCACGAAAGTGTACAGTAGATGAAACCATTATTTCATAGTTTGTGAGCACGAAAATGAATTTGTAAAAACAGGCGTACGGAACTGTTGGGTCATAAATAGGCTCTAGCATACGCGCATTACGGCGAATAGTCATATTTATTAGTTTTATTGACGAAATACAAAGACAATAAAAAAATCGTCTCTATAAAAGCTGGCATTGAAATAGGACTTTCACAATTGAACTAATCATAAAAGCATTTTAAATTTATTTACATATTTAACCATGATTTTTTATTTTTATTGCGTTTAAGGATCATTTTTCTCAAAGATATTTCAAAGTCTAACCTTCGTTTTATTGTCACTAAATGTCTTAAAATACAATACGAGCTATACACTTTTTTGAAATAAAAGAAAAGTTTGTATGTCATTGTAATACGGTTTTAGTGAACAAATGTATAATTTTAAAACTGCAACGTCTAAAAAATATATTTATTTTTTACTTTACTTCAAATATAACAGTTGTATTTTCACGTCAAAATAAAAATTCGAATTTTTTTTGTGTATGTTTTTTTTCTTTTTTTTTTTTTTATTATCCAGTTCATCGTCGTTTATTTTGTGACGACGTATAAGAGAAAAAAAATTAAAAAGGCAAGAAAAATTCATTACAATTTTAATTTGGAATCAAAATTAAAATAAAATACTTATTTAATTTTCAATTATTTACATTCTAAATACAAATTATAGTAAAATATGATGATAAAGTAATATTTTTACATGTTAAAAAATATAGATTACTCATTTTAATTTTTTTCTTGATTTCTGTTAAAATCATACATTCAAAGTTTGTAAAGCAAATGACTTACGTAAGTATAGTTTTGTATTGAAATAATTCAAATTTATATTAATTAAAAAATAACATAAACAAATCGTATTTTATTGTTATAACTTACAATATAACATAACTATTGTTTGCCAGGAGCGAAGTCGTGTAAATTATAGTAATATGATTTGCATTTTTAAATAAATTCTTGATATTACGAGAAATAAATGAAATTAATACATAAAGTATATCTTACATTTAAATTTTCTTAAAAAATGTTGGTCTCGTACAAAGTTGTCGATAAGTTATGGCGTTACCATAAAATAAGGGCAGAAAGAATATGTTTGTATGTGTTAGTTCGTCGCCATAAAGAATCAGATAGACACACAATTACAATAATTGAGCCAGGGTCAAGCTCCGAACAACGCCCTTGACGCTCCCCCGTGAAATACACGATCTTTCTGAGATATCCAGGAATATTATTTCCAAAATATCTTTTAATTTCTATTGTCTAAATGTTACCACGATTTCGTATTTTGAACATAATTTCACGTAATATGTATGAATAATGAATTAAAAAATTATTTTCATGTATTAATTTTTTATCTTGTGCTGGTTTTATTGGCACAATTTACGTTTCTTTTTTCTGTTTTTATTTCTGAGTAACTTACTAATCTTATTTTAATAAATGTATAAATGATTAATTAGACTTAAGGTATTAATTGATCTTGTTATTGTCTGGTTTATACCCAATCGGTTTACATTAATAATATCGATAGTATTAATGTTAATAGCAAATAATAGCATTAAATAAAAGCTTATAAGCTTTAAATTATTAATGAAATTATATGTGATTTACTTGTTTATAAAGCGCTACAGGTAATACTATCCGTATGAGCAATTATACTAATTAGATAACTGTGTAATTATTGGCATTATTTGTCGTAAAGTGCACTCATTTTTTTTATGTTATTCCAGTAAAGCATCATTGAAATATATTAAAATTGTACAACCTTTAGTGTTTTAAGAGGAATATTTTTTACATTTTCTAACAAATCTATATTTTTTGATGCTTTGTTTAATTTTATTTTTACCAAATTACGTTAATTTAATTCTAGCAAAAATTCAGTTATAATTTACTGATAACTTCTAAATAGATTTTAATTAAATATTTTTAGTTTATTTTTATACTTTATATTGTAATATTCAAAATGTAATTATTAAATAACTTAATGATAACACATAAAAAGTTTATGGATGCACGATGTCATAATTTATTTGTTAACAATGTTAATGCTTAGTTTCAAAAAAGTAAAAGTTTAATTACAATTACTGCTGTTGAATTATTAAAGACATATTTTGAAAAAATAATATAATAATATTCTTAAAATGATTTTAGATTTGATTAATAAATAGATTAGAAAAGAATAAAAATAAAAAAAATGAAAACATTTGGAACATTTTACTGTTCTCAATAATTTTAATTCTATGATCATATGACTTTACATAGTAAAATTTGAAAATATTGCAAATTTTTTAAAATTCTATTGTAATGATTCTATTAATGATCTTTATTATATAATATTTTTACTGTAATAATTACACAATGATTGTGGCTATTTTTACTCATGTATATTAATACGTTTGCACAGAGTGAAACAAACACAAATTGTGATATAAATTTACTTAATAAATTTTACTTTATAAAAAATTTTAAATAACGAATGATATGCATGTTATTTACGAAATTTGACTGCACAAATGTAGCTCTTGTTATTTTGATGTATACTAATTCATAAGTTAATTCTTATTTTTTAAACGCAAGTTCAAGAAACATGATGATCATTTTGCGCTACAAATAATCGTTACGGTAATTGATATTATTTTTGAACAAGTTTCTCTGAAAAACGGTACTGAAATTATTTTACTTGAACAAAAAACAGTGATCTATGATTCGCATTACACATCGAGTTCGAAGAATGCATTCTAATCTTTAGCAATAACAAGTTGTCCAGTTACATTATTGAATAATGTTGATCCAACTGCACATGAGACATTTTTTTATTTTACATCGATATTCGTTTTGTTCTCAGGATATATTGAAAATATTATTAAGAAATATCTGTTGAATTTACAATAATACAATAATGAAATAACATATGAATATTAACAAAATATAATATTACATTTGCATTAAAGAATTAAAACGGACAATAGATAAATTTGCGATATGCAAAGTTTATTCATTTTAATTTACGTATACAACTTAACATTGAACACAATTTAAATCTGATATAACAATATATAATCCTCTTACAAAATAGTAAATTCCATAGAAGAAGATAATAATTAAATCTTTTATTTTGTTATTTAACTAAAACACTTTTTTACCACTTTATTTTTTAGAATTTCGTTCGAATTCACTACTAAATTACCTACAGCTTAAGTAAAGTAATTTAGCGAGGCTGTACAATTTATGTACAGCGCATAATTTCAAGAGATTCGATATTTCTTGTTAAGACAGATGTTAAAATGTTCGTTTTACGTTCAAGTCATAACAATTTGTATAAAGCGATTTATTAATTTATTATTAAAGAAACGACCGATATCAATCTATAATTAATAATATTTAAAGTTATTAATTCTTTTTATACTTTAACGACCGTAAAATAAAATTACACCAAAATAATGATTTTTCGTAAACAAAGATTAAATATTATCAGAAATTATCCTGATACCAAAGACGGCGACCACATAATTTTTTCAACAATTAAACGTGCCAATGTCCACCCATGAAATCAAATGCACGTTATTTTGAACACAAATTTTCCTTTTAATCGAAATTCGTGCAATGAAAAAGAATTTGCACGCAGAATCGTAAATGTTTCTACGTGTCCGAATAATTGGGAATTTGAGTCACGCGAACCCTCTTTTCATAGAAGTTATTTTTTATGCATCATTCCTTTCTCGAATCTAAAACAATTTGAGTTCGAACGGCAAATTAATAGCAATGCTATCGCAGACGAAGTCTTACAGTATTTTCCTTTCTGTAATTAGCTTAGAAGCCAGATGTGATCTTGAAATCGTTGATACTGCAACATTAAAAAGGGATTTATTGGATTTTAACATTCAATAAGAATTTAACTACAATGACAATGACATTCGTACCAATGAGTCTCTTTTATTGAAAACGTGACACCGTGGAAAAACTTAACTTTAAAAATTTTCTAGCGATGTTTATTTGTATAATTACCGTGTACAAAATTATTAGCGTACCAAATCATTTTTATATATTTGAGATCGACTTTTGAAATTTGAGTCACGTTGAAATTGAAATACGATCCGTGGAATTGAATGCTTCTGTTCGCCTGAACGTCTCGTAAAACATGTGTTTAAAATTCTCGTAAAAATGCTATCAAATGAATAAACTACATTCGCACGTTTCTACCTCATGAGTCAATAAATTACATAATCTCGAAACAAATGTCAAGAATTTTGTACGCCTCGGTTGAAAGTATTTTCATATTAATTGCATCCACTTTTCGTGCATTGCACTACATTCGATTGTCAAAGAATTTTACGACAAACTTTAATTGTTGAATTCGTTTTAAACGTTTTCACGCGCCTTGCTTTTCCAATATCGGTTTGTAACGAGGAGCATTTGTTCGTCTGAATTTAATTGACGATGAAACGTGCGTATTTTTCAAGGACAATTGAAAGTAAAATAATGTCAGTAGGTGAGTCGTGAGGATGCCCCGATTGCTTTCATGCTGAGAGTTCTTAAACATTCTCACTTAATTGTATTCTTGAACGGTATTAACAAGTCTAATAGATTAATAAAGGTACGTACTATTTTTTAAATGATGTTTGCTCGATGCAATTAATTTTACTTTATTAATTTGTTGGCATTCATTAAAATTATTAATAATTATATAAATTAATACCCGATTTGCATTGTGGATGGAAAAGATCAACGCATAATATTGACTTCAAATATAGCGTACGTAAGAAACGTTTATGAATGCCTTTACGATTAGATACTGTTTGAGCATATGATACAGGTGAGGGTTAATTAGGGCGCACCTTACTTAGTCCAAAGGCTCACCCGACAGTGGTCTCTATACAAAGCGCACGTAAAGCTCCGGAATAATCTACTTTAAAGTAACACGTGGCATCCAAGTCTTATAGAATCAACAAAAAATGTTTAGCCACATTAAGCTAAATTCTACTTAATAGTTCCCAGTAAAATGGAGAACCAAATATAACTGTGTTTTTGCAAGAAATATTTTTTCCGTAAAATATTGATTATCTGCAATTTCAAATGCAAATATTCCTTTTGCAAAGCTCTAATCGGATGTTGACAATTAATCAAATCAATTGAATTGGATAATGACCTAGTTCGTATGATAATACAAATTTCGTATTTGTTTTATTTTATCATTTATTGAATTAACATAATTTATTATATTACTGAGCAAAGTGAAATAATTAGTGTAATTTTGGTTTTAAAACATGTAAATAAAAACCATACGACTGCTCTTTATCTCTTATTCTACAAGCGGTTAGAC